>CANDYM010000659.1:0-76953 GCA_947397865.1 Polietes domitor
AATTGAATTGTATTCTGATAGAAAGTGGAGTGTATCATATAGTCGGCCCCGCCCGACTTTAGCCTTTCCTTACTGGTTTAATTTGGAATTCTTGCTGCAGCGCTATACGTTCCTATATTCAGAGGTGTTTGTATGTTTTTAACTTGCATCGCCTTAACCTAAAATGGACCATATTTTGAAATACAACAGATACAACCCAAATTTCCAGGACAAGCGCTACAGAAAGTAAAATATATCGGCCCACATTCCGTACATTATAAAAATAACATAGGTATTTAAATCTTTTCAAAAGGTTATTTACAATCAATAGCCAACAAGGGTTTGCAATACGATGTAATAACAATTATATCCAAATATTAAATTAGCATTAAATGCAAATTCAAATATCTACATCTAAGGTATTTCTTCTCTTCAGACGACTAATAATTAATTCCAGCTTGTGGCATACATTTACCGTTGTTATGAAATTATTCCAAGGCTTACTCCTGCATTCCACATTAATGTCTTTATACACTCCACGAGAGTATTATGTCTTTGTGCATTTGTTTGTAACACCCAATAGGAAGCGATATAGACCCATTGTTAATTATACCGATCGACATAGAATCACTTTTTGAATCGATTTAACAATGTCCGTCCGTCCGTCCGTCCGTCCGTCTGTCCATCTATTCTTGTAATCAAAGTACAGGTCGCAATTGCAGCCAGAACCAAATGAAACTTTGCACAACAACGTTTTTCGGGATAAGGACGAACGCTATTTAATTTGAAGAAAATCGGTTCAGATTTAGATATAGCCCCCATACGAATTTCTCTCCCGATTTGACTTTTTCTGCTGTAGAAACCACATATTTTAACAGATGTCCTTCAAAATTTGCAAAACATCTTATATTTCAACTAGAAACATCCATGGTGAAAATGAGCCAGATCGGTTCAGATTTAGATATAGGCCCCATACGAATTTCACTCCCGATTTGACTTTTTCTGCTGTAGAATCCCCATATTTGAACAGATGTGTTATATTTCAACTAGAAACACCCACGGTGAAAATGTTTCAGATCGGTTCAGATTTAGATATAGCCCCCATACGAATTTCACTCCCGATTTGACTTTTTCTGCTGTAGAAACCACATATTTTAACAGATGTTCTTCAAAATTGGCAAAACATCTTACATTTCAACTAGAAACACCCACGGTGAAAATGTTCCAGATCGATTCAAATTTAGATATAGCCCCCATACGAATTTCACTCCCGATTTGACTTTTTCTGGTGTAGAAAACACATATTTTAACAGATGTTCTTCAAAATTGGCAAAACATTTTACATTTCAACAAGAAAACACCACATATTTTAACAGATTTTCTTCATATTTGGCAAAATATCTTATATTTCCATGAGAAACATCCAGGATGAAAATGAGTCAGATCGGTTCAGATTTATATATAGCTCCTATACAAATTTCGAAATTTTCACCGAATTACTTCAAATTGAGAACTGGAAGAACCTATTGTGAAATGGGTCACTTCATTCCATGTATGGATATAGCCCTGATACAAATATTCTTCTCTATTTGACAAATTGAACCAGGACATATTAGCCTATGATTAGGAAACATTAAAAAATTCTTCCCGTTTTCACTTTTTTTCCGAATTGAATTGTATTCTGATAGAAAGTGGAGTGTATCATATAGTCGGCCCCGCCCGACTTTAACCTTTCCTTACTGGTTTTAATTATCACAAACGCTCGCGGAAAAAGGCACAAAACAAGGCTTATATGACTATGCGAGTGGTGTGACTGAAATGAATGAAAATGAAATGTGTTTAAATATATTAGTGATGCAGGAAAATGTAAATGTTTGCCGGCTATTTGTACTTTAATGTCGTTTTTAAGACGTCTGTACGTTTTCAGTACATTAAGTTTACCAGTCATCCAGAACATCCTTCACATAATTTTATACCATCCACAATAGGATGGGGCGCAATGAAATATATTTTCTTGATCTTCATTAAATTCTAGGACGACCAAATGTCCGTCCGATGCATCCTATTACCGCTGTATAATCTGTATTTATCATTGCATCTTGATCAATTTTTCCAGATCATGTTATATTTACTTTACTCGGAATTTCTGCTGGATAGTTGGATCAATTACTTTATTATTTATCATATTCATTAAATTCATTAAAGATGAATTTATAGTAACTGCATAATTTATATGAACTACATAAAATTGCTCCCATGAAATACCTGAGTTTAGTAATCAAATCGAGGTATATACGCAGGGAGTGGCGTAGGGTATTATATAGTCGGCCCCGCCCGACTTTAGCCTTTCCTTACTTGTTTTAATTTCATTTGTTTTTTGTTTACTTCAACATTGAGATACTCTGCTATCTATTAAGAAAATACGTATTAATTAATTAATTAATATTATGACATAATAACACATGCGTACCCACAGATATTAACATATTTTGTGCGAATTTATTCCAAATATTACTAAAAATTTAAAAAGCTTAAGTAAATTTCAGATCACTTTAGCATGTAGCCTGAAAAAACTATAAAAGGCGCCACTTGTAACCTTGAATAACTTGAATAAATACAGATATTTATGAATATTCTCTTTAAATTTGGTAAATTACCATACTGAGGGTAGCTTACACATATCTAATTAAACGTGATATTATATAGTGGTATAGTGAAAACATGGTGCGAAGAAATGTAAGAAATAGAAATCCCTGGGATTTTTCCTGCGGGATATGCCGGGATGCAAACAATATTTCCAGCGTTTGATTCATTATAGCATTAAGTTCTTAGATTTTGTTATCTCATTTTCTTTTATTTAGATTTTATTTGTAAGCAGTAGTACAGAGAATGAGGTACATGGCTGCCCAAATTTAAACTGGCTGGTTTTCTCCCGTCACGGCTGACAATAATCTGCTTCGTAAATTTTCCTACAAAATGACATTCTCTGCTATGTAATTGCTCTATTCCACTGCTTGTGCTATATATTGGCACTTTGATTGATTAAAGCTTCGTTAAATCCTATTGTGTGGCTGTTGTATGTATAAGCACGACTGTCATCATTGTTAGAAGATCATAATTAATGATGCTTCTATCGGCGAAAGCCAAATCTCGGTTCCAATTTGACTTTTTCCTTTCCAGAAACAACACAATTTAATAAATTGTCTTCAAAGTTAGCAAAAAAGAATCTTATATTTCAATGAGAAACGTATATGGATAGATTTATATATAGCTCCTACACAAATTTCACACCCGATTCAGCTTTTTCTGCTTTAGAATCCATATATTTTAACCTATTTTCTTAAAATTTGGCACAAACCCCTATATTTCAAGTAAAAACATAAGTGGTAAAAAATGGGTTCAGATTTATATATAGCTCCTATACAAATGTCACTCCCGAGTTGACTATTTTCGTTATAGAGACCACATATTTTAACAGATTTTATCCAAATTTGACACAGCACCATATATTTCAATTAAAATCGTTCCCTATCTGATTTTTTTGCTTTACAACTAACATATTTGACTCAAATTTAGAACAGGACGTTAAATTTCAACAAGAAACATAAGTGGAGAAAGTGGATCAGATTTACATATAGCCCAAAGACAAATATCGGCCCTATTTACGTTATTCCGCTATGGAAATCACATATTTTAACCGATTTTCTTCAAACTTGGCGCACCACTCTCAAACAAATATCGTTGCGATTAGACTTTTTCCGCTTTAAAAATGTAACCGATTTGATACAAATTTAGCACAAGACGTTATATTTCATCTAGATGCCACATACCTTTACATATTTTGATCCTATGAAGCAGAATACGTTTTATTTCAACTAGATGTACCTACAGTGAAAGTGGGTCAAGTCGGTCCATATATAGGACCCATACACAAATCTTACTAATTTCACCTTTTCCACCGACTCGATTTGAAATGGGGTTGAAGGAGGAGGGTATCATATAGTCGGCCCCGACCGACTTTACCCTTTCCTTACCTTTAGTTTTGAATTTTCCCTAAGGATTTTTGAATGCCTTAAAGTATGTTTCGTTATATTTGCCATGAAGTATGCTTTAAATAATTGTATGTTTTTGGAGTTTGCTTTATGTTACTGAATAGCTGTCTGCGTTTTGTTCAAATAAAACGCATGAGCCGTTTCCAAGGCTTCTTAACTTAAAGCTTATATTGCTTTTTGGTAAAATATACATTCAGCAGTTTGGCCATATATTTCCCTGTAAGTACATACAGTCACAGTTGCTATGGCATTTTTACCTCTGTCTGTTTTTTGCATTTTTAAATAAAACAAAAAATCCCCAAATTACTTTGCATGGTTGAGGAAGGATCTCCTATATGATTTTCATAAGTCTAATAAATTAGATATTGTTTTATTTTTCTTTGTTTTTTTTTTTAAATAAAAATGAGAAAATAGTTGTTTAATTTTATTAAAATCTTAAAAATCACTTGTTGGAATACAACTGTTTTACATGTATTTATTTAGTTTATAAAATAGATTTATTGAATTTATGGGTGATGAGAAATTCTTTCGTGAAGTTGAAGTGAAGTTAAATAAAGGTCAGAGAAGAAAAACTATTGTATTTGGTTCCAAACCCCGGCAACAGACTTCATATCCACCCATTCAATGGCTGTTTGATTCTTTAATTAAATTCTTGTCACTACATATCTTATCCAATTTATAGATCTGGATTATTTTATTATGCCAAATGCAATAGAAAACGGAATTAGTCCGTAATACCACAATAAATAAATCCATGGGGTTGGCACTCTATGCATTTGAAATTCACTTTTGAACCGAAATGAAGTGAGGTGGGGATTTCTGAAATCAGTAAAAAAATCGTTGTAGAAATGTTAAAAAGAAATATGTTTGTGACCAAATCATACAAAAGCAAAATTAACAAAAATGTAAAATGGTTACAATGTATTGAATTATGCGAAAAACTGGACCTTGCGCGTTGAATATAAATTATACAATCCTATCAACCCTATTTTTACCTAAGTAGTTATCCGATTTTAGCACATTAACTTTAACCTATTTTATTTAGTTAACAACTGTTGAAATTTCATATCATTATTAAACCATCAACCTGTTTACAGTATTTAAAATCTGAATAAGAGATAATAGGTTTGTGACAAAAGGTACAACTGGTCCATTAAGCGGATGATTGTACCTTCATTAAGTGATGATATAAATTGTAATGTCTGGCGGTTAGTAAAATCATTTATATGATTTGGGTTTCCTCCCTAGACTTTTCCCAACAACTTTCAACAGCATTCACAGTGTTAAGTTAAAGAATTTCTGTAGAAATTTATAAATTTATCTTTATTGAGTTCAAAAGAAATTCATAAATAACTTCAGGCTGTTGATGTTGTTGTTAAAGTTCTCAAAACATTTGAAAATTCATTGCTTAAGCAAAAAATTAGTGGAAATATTTCTGTTATAATTGTGAATAAGTAATGAATGGCTTTTAAATCTGTTTGATTTTATATTATTCATATTTGTATGTAGGTATTTAAAGAGTGATTTTTTTGAGGTTAGGATTTTCATGCATTAGTATTTGACAGATCACGTGGGATTTCAGACATGGTGTCAAAGAGAAAGATGCTCAGTATGCTTTGACATTTCATCATGAATCGTCTTACAAACGAACAACGCTTGCAAATTATTGAATTTTATTATCAAAATGCGTGCTCTGTTAAGAAAGTTCATTGCGCGCTTCATTTTATGGTCAGTTTAATCGACCCACTGAAGCGGCTATTCGGGCTATTGTGACTAAATTTCGCACCAAATTTACATTGTTGGACATTAAACCACCAACACGCTTACGTAGAGTGCGAACTGAAGAAAATATCGCAGCTGTATCGGCCAGTGTTAATGATGACCACCAATTTTCGATTCGTCGCCGTTCGCACCAATTGGGTCTCTGTTACTCAAAAACGTGGAAATGCCAAAATTGGACTAAGCGGATGGACCACCTAAGACGCAGCCGCGGTCAATATTTAAATGAAATTATCTTCAAAAAGTAAATGTCATGGACCAATCTAACGTTTCAAATAAAGAACCGATGAGATTTTGCAAATTTTATGCGTTTTTTTTTTAAAAAAGTTATCAAGCTCTTAAAAAATCACCCTTTATGTACAAGAATTATTTGGTTTATGATTTTCTGAAGTTACAACAATACAAAAGTGAAAATTAAAAAATCAAATGTATACACTTATTGACATTTGTGATTGTTCCGAGAATATTGCATCCACCTGATCCCAATCTTATGACTATAGATGAAATGCCTTTACGCTTTTTGATAAATCCTAAAAGTTACTTTTGTCTGTTATAAAATCTTACATCATTTAATCCATCCACAATTCACACAACTCGCAATCGTACCGAAACTATAATAAATTCTTAAGTTTCCCAACTCTACATTTAAAACAAGTAAGGAAAGGCTAAAGTTGGGCAGGGCCGACTATATAATACCCTACACCACTCCCTGAGTATGTACCTCGCTTTGATTACTAAACCCATTTATTTCATGGGAGCAATTTTATGTAGTTCATATAAATTATACAGTTACTATAAATTCATCTTTAGTCATATTAAACGAATATGGTTACTAATATCTGTGGTCACAACCCTTAACAGCCTAACTCGAGTTAGGACACAATTGAGTTATTAGCACCATCGTATTCAGCGTATCTAAATTTATTTGCTCTAAATTTTTCATGTTTGTATCTCTTCTAGGAAGGCAATTAATCCTAAAAAACCTAATAGCTTAAGTTATTTTTCTAAATTACTGTTTTGGCATAACTGCCTAAGTCAATTTAGGATTACAACAAATATAAACATTATTTTTTCATCATTGCCTAAATCAACTAAAGTCGTTAATCCAAAAAAAAAAACAAAGAAACAATTTTTTTTCCTAACTTGAGTTAAGCTCTTATTCCGAATTACAATTTCGTTTTTTGATAAACATAAATTGAGTTAAGGTCTTTCTCCAAACAAAAAAAAGTTTTAAAATATAACTCAACTTGAACTTTTTGACTTTCTTTCGTTCAACAATTCATAAGAGCCTAAGTGTCTTTTTCGATAATATCTTTTGACTGCGAGAATAAACAACTATTTTTTGTTAACAACTAAGTAAAGAAATTCGTTTCCTTGGAATCTGTAGCAAAGTTTCCCAAAAAACACCTTCTCCTGATTTTCAGTGAAGATTCAAAACTTTAAACTCCTGTACTGAAAATATTGAAAAACAGACTTAGGCTGTTATGGGTTGTGACCACAGATATGGTAATTGATCCAATTAATACAAATACAAATCATACAGTTATTATTATTTCAAAAGGGGGCATATAACTACATTTTGGGCCTGGTCCAAAACATGGGCCTATATATTTCTCATTCACGGTAGGTATTCCTGGTTGAAAAATACCATGATCTGCAAAATTTGATGAAGATCCGTTGTAAGATGTAGTTTCTAGAGCTGTAATAGATCAGAATGGGACCCCATTTGGGTTATACCAAAGTATGGACATATGGGCATCTCCCAAACAAGTAAGGAAATGCTAAAGACGGACGGACTTTCTATCTCATTACAATTCAATTCGGTAAAAAAGTGAAATCGGGAAGGATTTTTGCATCCTGTAAATGTATGTGTTTGACAAAAAATTTTAAATCGGAAAGGACATTTGTATGGGGGTATATTGAAACCTGGAACGATGTAACCCGCTTTCACCATGTATGGTTATTGGTTAAATATAATATGTAAAGTTTGGCCAAAGTTTGGTTTCGGTTAAACATTCGGGAGCAACATTTGTATGAGGGCGATATCTAAATCCGAACCGATCTTACCCACTTTCACCATAGATTGGATTATAAGATGTTGTGCCAATTTTAAAGAAAAACGGGTACAATATGTGGATTTTAGATCGGAAAAAGTCAAATCGGGAGCGACATTTGTTGGATTATAAGATGTTGTGCCAATTTTAAATAAAATCGGGTACAATATGTGGTTTCTAAAGCCGAAAAAGTGAAATAGGGTGCGACATTTGTACGGGGGCTATATCTAAATCTGAACCGATCTTACCCAATTTCAGCATAGGTGTTTCTAGTTGGATTATAAGATGTTGTACCAAATGTAAAGAAAATCGGGTACAATGTGTGGTTTCTAAAGTGGAAAATGTCAAATCGGGAGCGACATTTGTATGGGAGCTATATCTAAATCTGAACCGATTTCCTCCAAATACCGATGGTCCTTGGCCGGAAAAAATAATTTTTGCCAAGTTTCATGACAATTGGACAACAATTGCGACCTGTAGAGTGCGAACAAGCTTAGATGAACAGCAGACGGACGGACGGACGGACAGACAGACATCGTTAAATCGACTCAGCTGGTGATTCTAAGCCGATCGGTATACTTAAAGGTGGGTCTAACTCGATTATTTATTGGTGTTACAAACATTTGGCGCGAAACTAACTATATATAGACCACGAAGTGGTGTAGGGTATAAAAATACGGATCTAGCGATTACATTCAGTGACGTGGACCTTGCTTAAGAAAACCACTAAATATCATGATATATTTTAGGAAATTAGGTCTTCATACACACCATAATGGTACGTCAAATATGAAATTATTCGAATGGGCATAATAACGTCAGTCTCTCTATGGAAGCCGCATATAAATATGATGTAGTAAATCTGTATATGGTAATAAGTACCCGATAATCTTATAATAGGGATTCTAAATTTATCGCAACAATAATGAAACAAGTTTAATGTTACCCCTTGATAATTGGACTTTATATTTATTTATTGGTCTTTTGAAACCAAACAAGTGAAAAATAAATCAATCATAACTCCGGGGCTCTGTAATACATTCCACAATACAGCGTAAATGATTATAATTCATCCGTACTCCTCTTCCCCGCAATTCTTACCAAAACACTAATCGACCATTTCATTTTGATGTGATTTTTATTTCGTTGTGTTGTGACGTGTTTATTAACCATAATAAATTTATAAAAATATTGTGGAAATTTTATTACATACATATAAGGCTGAACTATGTAATCAAAGTTTTTCAATTATCTACTGCAAAATGAAAAGTTTTTTCTCTTCCTCTCCAGTGACATTCCTAATGCTGGACTTTAGCCTGGTTTGCCTAGTTCTGTGGTTGGTGTTTGTGGCTGTTTTGAGTTTAGCCCTAAATTTCATTCAACATTAATGTGGCATTTATTCAGGCTTATTATGAAAATGAGCGTTCAAATCAAAATGCATATCGTGCACTTCGTGATTTTTTCGGAAAATTTAATCGTCCAAATCTGCGTACAATCGGAAAAATCGTGCAAAAATTTGAGCAATCCGGGTCTGTAGGAGATGTGAAAACACCAGTGGATGCTCGTACAGCTCGTACTGCAGAAAATATTGCTGCTGTTCGGGATAGTGTGGCTGAAGAGCCGTCCACCGCAACTCGTCGTCGTTCCCAACAATAGCACCTCTCACGCTCGTCGTTGATGAACATTATGCATAAATAAATACTTGCATTTACACGCTTACAAGGTGCAATTGACTCAATAACTGAAGCCTCTTGACTATTGCAAACGTCGTCAATGGTCAGAATTGTGGCAAGAAATGGCAACAGTGGATGATCAATTTTCGAAGAAAATCATCTTCAGTGATGAGGCACATTTTCACCTCAGTGGATTCGTCAATAAGCAGTGATTGTCGAATAACCAATGCACACACTGTGCGAGTGACTGTTTGGTGCGGTTTATGGGCTGGCGGCATCATTGGGCCGTATTTTTCCAAAATGAGGCCGGTTTGGCAGTTACTGTGATATGATAAGGAACTTTTAATGGCCCGAATTGGAAGATATGCTAGTGGACGATATGTGGTTTCAACAGTACGGTACCACTTGCCACACAGCTAACGAAACAATGGCTCTTTTGCGCGACATATTCAATGGACGTGTTATCTCACGTGGTGGGGATGTCAATTGGACTTCTTTCTTTGGGATTATTTGAAAGAAAAGGTGTACGGCGATAAGCCAGCAACAATTCAAGAGCTAAAGGATGAGATAATTCGGCACATTAACGGCACAGAACCTCAATTATGCCACAGCGTCATCGAAACTTTGGACCATCGCATGGAGGTGTGCCGCCGAAGTCGCGGCTGCCATTTGGCCGATATTTTGTTCCATACATAATTGAACCATACCAATATTATCATAATAAAAAGAAATGACAATAATTTCCTAAATAATTTTTGTTTTATTCAAAATCAACATCGGCCCTTAAAATTTAACCATTTTATTTGTAAATTGAATTGAGTGCTGTCTTTGCCAAGGTGCTTTCAAAGAAAAGTAATTGACCGACACTGCAAAGTGTTTGAACTGAATTCAGTCAGAATAATAACAAAAAACAAAATAAAATGTCATGGAAAGATTTAGGACAAACATGTCCTATATCTTATCCGGAAATATACAACATAAACTTAAGTTACAATATGTTGGAAAAAAATAGAGACGCCAAAAAGATAGACGAAAACATTTATTTAAATTGGGAATTGCTGGCCAAAACTAGTCCAAAATTGGTAAACAAAATTAAAAATGTCATCTTTGAATTTCTTCGTATTTAATAAATTAGGCCCTATGATGGTCCAAACTCATAAGCCGAACACAAATGTGATGTCCTCTGACATTGAAGTAGAGTATCGGGGTCAAATTTAACAATTCTGAAACCATTTTAATAGTCCCATTCAGAATTTGGGAAACTAAACCTAGAATTTAAAAAATGTAAACCATAGATTTTCATTTACACAGATCCGGTCTCGTTAATCCATGCAAACTGCTATGGATCAACCGACAACTTTTTTGGTGTTCCTGGTCTTGTAATCTCGCAAATAAACCGCATTTGTGGTCACTGGTTGTATGCATACTTGAGGAGACTGTAGAAGGAGAGTAGGTGCAGGAGAGTTAGAAGTTCGAAAGAAATGACTGTTTTGTTAGGCAAACATGCGGCTTTTATCAATTGTCCAAACAATGGTTTTACATGACCCTGTTTTGGTCGCCTCTACACTCATTTAGTCATACTTTGCTGTCTTTGTTCTGTTGTTTGTGCTGGTGGTTTTCGTATGTATTTATGCTGGTACTGTCATTCCATCGCTGTCTGCTGCTTTGTCTGTAATATGCGCGTATAACGCCATTACTCGACATTGGCCTTAGCCATATTATACATAACTGTTAACACACCATGTGCCATTATCATAATTACCACAATATAAAACTAAAATTGAGTAGGGCATCAGCAATAGTACTAAGGGCAGACAAAACCATCAGACAGACAGCAATTGCAATACTGAAAGCCAGCAAGGGACATATAGTTCCCCTAAAAACAGTGGTTTGAAGTTGAAATAGTTGGGCCGTTCAGAGAGTATTCCATATTTCCATAGGAGCCTAGAAGTAGGTAATATTTTAGTTCATTTAGATTATTACCTTTATCTACAACCAAAATACTTGTAGACAGCAATGCCACATAATTCCAGTGTTGTATAGAGGACGACAGCGATGTTGAGAAAGCTGGTATATTGCACTGCGTTGAAATGATTTTTCTAATTGCGCCAATAATTTTATCAAATGGCCGCCTGCAAAGAAATTTGTACATATCCATATACATCACCAGATGAGGTCAAGTTATTGGAATCTAAAATATGTCGCCGACAGATGGTGCGGATGGTTGATATTAACTGATGACTTCGGAGCGTATGATTAATATTAATTGGGACATGTTCCGTAAACATGTACGATTTTCCGGTATGAGGTAAAAACTGGCGGGTATATCTTGAAACAACAGTGACATTCCCATGGGAGAAGTGGGCGTAACTATCGTTGATTTATTTTATTACCTTTATACATGTATGCATACATGGACTTCGGCAAGGTTGACAAATCTTTCTTTGATGTCAGGCGAGATATCAATTGCATTGCGATGAGAGGACTCATAGAGTGTTTCTTTTCCGCATTTCTTTTATGCATTAAACCATTTTATACCGAGACAAAATTTTTATTTTTTTTTGAAAAAAAGTACTTTTTTATGGTAATTAGAACCCAAACCCGATTTTGCGATATTGAAGTAAAAAATTTGAATTTATTTGATGTTTATTGATTTATTTTATTATTTTCGAATCAAAGCTTATTAAATTTTGAGAAAAATTATATTTAAATAAATTGTTATTATTTGATATAAATTGTATTTATTCATGTTTTTGCTTGTAACATTTAGTGTGCAAATAAATAAACGCATATAAACTGTAGGCTTACCACAACCCTTCAATTGACAGCGACGATGTTTTCAATTGCGATTTCTGAATATAACGTGTCTCCATGAATTTTTGGAAGATTTAGTGGTTAATATTCCGTTTCCATTTCTTTCCGCGTATATTGGTTCGATAGTTCTGGATAGTATCGTCGTACAGATGCCCAGATGCAGATGCCAAATGCCCATGTTAAAATTATGTAACCATACGTGACGTTTAGCAGCTTCCGTATTCATTTTTGATGTCGATGATTTTTTGTTGGTAAATAAGAAAGTCTTCTCAAAACTGATGAGCGTTAAATATAACACAAATAATGAATAATGACATTCAAGTGTCATTGTCAGTCACATATATAGGATAAGCGGCGGTGTTCGAAATTTCGAATATTCAAGTTTGCACATATGTGGAGTCACGCATGTGACTGGTGAAACATTCATACCTAAATTCATATCATAAGCCTAAAATTCCACATTTTTCGAAAAATCGAATAGTGCAGCGAAATGGGTTAAATGACCACCTGAAAAGAGATTTCGACATATACATATACATATATCACCATATTAGTTCACTTCATTGAAATCTAAAGTATGTTGGCGACTGACTAAGTTCTGATAGGTTCAGTGGCTTTATGCCTTTAATTAAGTGTTTGAATCGTCAATAACTGATGACTGATATTAATTATTTGTTAATGTATTTTATCAATGTATTGTTCAAAGTCAATGTATTTTGTATATGTCAATGTATTTTTCTGTCAAAGTTTTTATATTTTCGATGTCACACAAATCAATAATAGAAGTGGACAATGAAGAGGTTCTGTTAAAAAATTAAATGCGATTTTGTTGTAGAGCTAAATTAATCATATGTAATGAGGAAAACTGTCTTGACATTTATTGATATCAAACTATCCACTAACACATTTAAAATTTTCTAATTCCCTTCGCAGTTTACAAAACATCTTGCTATTACTATCTTATTACAACACATATTTTCAAAAACTAGGTTACATATTCAACATTCCCTTAAGGCTTAAACATATGGTATATACTCTTATTATCGTTTCACATATGCTTGTAAGACTTTCATCTACGTAGTCATTTCGGCTTCACATATTTTCATTCATTGAACTTTGTGTAGCATAGACGGTGACTACTATCTATACTTCCATAATATGTACGCAAAGAATGATGGACTATTTAACTCAAATTTCTATAGAGCCAAATGACATTAAAGAATATTCCGAGGGTGCATATGTGATGCCATGTTTGTGACAAACGATTTTTTTTAGTGTACATATGCAAATAGTTGTCAAAGTCGAAACAAATGAAGAAGTTATTACTATATTATTTTTAACAGGTTTCTTTCATGGCCCGATGACCAAAACACAGACTTCTTTCTATTTATAACCACTCGTAAAATACATTACGTTTTACAAAGAAATTTAATTATATTAAAATTTAATTATATTAATTAAAGAAATTTAATTATATAAAAGTTTTACAAAGAAATTCAATTATATTTGAACAATTCATCAGTCAGCACAGATTGAAACAAAAAAAATCCGAACGGCGATTCATTGATCGAACAAGGATTTCTTAAAGGACTGTGCCTAAAAATACCTATTTTGAATAGATTTGTAGTGCAGTAACTCCGAAATTCTACAAACTAAATTTCACGCATAGATGTTGTAAGTCCATATTGCACTGCAGCCTGCAAAAAAATAACCCGGATAGAGAAAGTTTAAATAAATGAAACTGTAACCGGATTTACAATTGCAGAAAAAAATTGCATCAATATAGTTTTGACACAATATAGTTCTGACAATAAGAAATACCTCCGACATTAATTTACAAGTCCGGCGGGGCCGACTATATAATACCCTACACCACTCCCTGCGTATGTACCTCGCTTTGATTACTAAACCCATTTATTTCATGGAAGCAATTTTATGTAGTTCATATAAATTATACTATAAATTAATCTTTAGTCATATTTAACGAATATGGTTAATAATATGGTAATTAATCCAATTATCCGACAGACAAATACAAATTATACAGTAGTAATAGGATGAATCGGAACGACATTTCAAAAGGGAGCCTATTACAATATTTTGGGCCTGGTCTAAAACATGGGACTATATATTTCTCATTCACGGTAGGTATTCCTAGTTGAAAAATATCATGATCTGCAAAATTTGATGAAGATCCGATGTAAGATGTAGTTTCTAGAGATGTAATAGATCAGAATGGGGCCCCATTTGGGTTATACCAAAGTATGGACATATGGGCATCTCCCAAACATGTAAGCAAAGGCTAAAGACGGACGGACTTTCTATCTCATTACAATTCAATTCGGTAAAAAAGTGAAATCGGGAATGATTTTTGCATCCTGTAAATGTATGTGTTTGACAAAAAATTTTAAATCGGAAAGGACATTTGTATGAGGGTATATTGAAACCTGGAACGATGTGACCCGCTTTCACCATGTATGTTTATTGGTGAAATATAATATGTAAAGTTTGGCAAAAATCGGTTAAACATTCGGGAGCAACATTTGTATGAGGTCGATATCTAAATCCGAACCGATCTTACCCACTTTCACCATAGGTTGGATTATAAGATGTTGTGCCAATTTTAAAGAAAAACGAGTACAATATGTGGATTTTAGATCGGAAAAAGTCAAATCGGGAGCGACATTTGTATGTGGGCTATATCTAAATCTGTACCGATCTTACCCAATTTTTGCATACGTGTTTCTACTTCGATTATAAGATGTTCTGCAAAATTTAAAGAAAATCGGGTACAATATGTCGTTTCTAGAGCGGAAAATGTCAAATCGGGAGCGACATTTGTATGGGGGCTATATCTAAATCTGAACCGATCTTACCCAATTTTGGCAAACGTGTTTCTAGTTGGATTATAAGATGTTCTGCAAAATTAAAAAAAAAATCGGGTTCAATATGTCGTTTCTAGAGCGGAAAATGTCAAATCGAAAGCGACATTTGTATGGGGGCTATATCTAAATCTGAACCGATCTTCCCAATTTTTGCATACGTGTTTCTAGTTCGATTATAAGATGTTCTGCCAAATTAAAAAAAATCGGGTACAATAAGTCGTTTCTAGAGCGGAAAATGTCAAATCGGGAGCGACATTTGTATGGGGGCTATATCTAAATCTGAACCGATCTTACCCAATTTTGGCAAACGTGTTTCTAGTTGGATTATAAGATGTTCTGCAAAATTAAAAAAAAATCGGGTACAATATGTCGTTTCTAGAGCGGAAAATGTCAAATCGGAATCGACATTTGTATGGGGGCTATATCTAAATCTGAACCGATCTTACCCAATTTTTTCATACGTGTTTCTAGTTCGATTATAAGATGTTCTGCCAAATTTAAAGAAAATCGGGTACAATTTGTCGTTTCTAGAGCGGAAAATGTCAAATCGGGAGCGACATTTGTATGGGGGCTATATCTAAATCTGAACCGATTTCCTCCAAATTCAATACCGATGGTCCTTGGCCAGAAAAAATAACTTCTGCCTAGTTTCATGACAATCGGACGACAATTGCGACCTGTAGAGTGCGAACAAGCTTAGATGGACAGACCACGAAGTGGTGTAGGGTATAAAAACTGGGTCGCTATTCTGATCAAAAAATGCTGTTGAGAAGTGTTATTAGTAAATTTTCATATATATCTACTATAACGTGTCCTCTTTTCCATGTTTTACGAACATTTATATTACCCATTGAAGCACTTTGAATTTGTTGTCCATTTTCAAATTCCACTTGAAGTTGATGATTCCCAATATAAACTAGAAATGCACAAAAATTCAAATCTTTATAATTATTTCCCATTTCTTGAAAGACATTCCCAGAGTTGTTTCCAAAGATGATTAATAAACTAACTTCGAAAATGTTCAACAACCACATGCCGGTTTGTTTCAAGGCTACTGCGAATGATAGAAATTGTAGTGACTACCCGCATCTTTCTGGTGCATCTGTTGTATTTGGAAGGACTATCAAGTACGTGAACTCATGTGGTAAACAAAAAAATTCATATTTTTCATTTTCATTCACAAAATTCTCATTTGGAAAATCTCATGCTTTATACTTGTTTTGTGAGTTCTTGAATTTTGTGGTGCAGTATGAAATATGTGCTGGAATGCAGAAATGAAAGGGTGGTGGTTTTTGGATTGAGGAACAGTTTAAAAGTATTGATGTTATTCAAAACGGTGTCTTAAGGCACTAATAAACGCTCCCGTGAGAGCGGCCACGTAAACCGAATAAGGAATAGAAAAAGATTTAAGATCTTGTTGAATACAAACTTTATATAT
This sequence comes from Polietes domitor, assembly GCA_947397865.1. Classification (NCBI taxonomy): domain Eukaryota; kingdom Metazoa; phylum Arthropoda; class Insecta; order Diptera; family Muscidae; genus Polietes; species Polietes domitor. The sequence goes on from CANDYM010000659.1 coordinate 16,675, forward strand.
ATCGTTAGTTGTGGGTTTCCAACCATAGTCACCCTCAGCTGACTGCTCTTATTTATCATGTGGCAGATCCTAAAAATGGGTTTGCGACCGTAGGAAGAAGCCAACAACCATTTGCAATTTTCATACCACAATTATTTTATCATTCAAAGAAACTGGCTGACAAAGGACTACCCAAACACTATTCATCAACTTGATTCGTTTCTAGCAAACATTTGTGCAACATGTTTATGAAATTGAAAATTATTTTCTTCTAGCGAGCACAGACATCAACGAATAATCATTCAATAAGGATATGAACATAAACTAAAGGAAAACAAGAACAAACGATTGCTTATGCCTATGGGCATCATGCGAAAACCAACCAATGTTTTGTTACCAAAACATGTTAACATGTTTTCTATTTTTTGGAAGAATATCGTTTTCGTTCTTGTGTTGAAAATAAAACGGAAGAAATTTGTTGCCGATGCAACAACATCGATAACATCTTTCTCAAAAGGAGTATGAAGTGGTTATCAACATACATCATTTAACGTGATACTCAAGTATGTTTGCACTATAAGATGAAGTTCAAATTGTCCTCATGACTTGGTCGGGGTACGTGTTGTGTCTACCCAAAAATGTTCACCATGTTTCGTCTTTGGTTATTGCAATTCAAACGTACAAGCAATTTTCCGCCGTCCTTTTTATCACCTACGGTGCATATCTAAGGGCATACCCCCAGCTGGCCATTCAAGAGACACTAATGTTGTTGTAATAATTTCGAGACCTAAGTTTGTAGCTCAATTTTGGTAATACTCAGGGCAATAATACTGGAATGTTCAATGCACTTTTACAATTGTTATATTTATAATTCAATTCTTATACTTATGGAAATGGACTACCTTACTGCCTCTTCGAAGTTCTCAATCTACACAAAACCATGAAACAATTAAATATGTCAAAGGTACATTTTTCACATGTTGTTTTATCTTCAATTTCCAACAATACGTCTAATCCCCATTTTAACAAAGTCTGGTTATCCTACAGTTATGCCTAACCAACATAATATAATTTGAAATGTATTTTGAAGTATTTTATACGTCACTGCTTCACAACATGGCCACACTCCAATCCATTTCTCAGCAAAGACGCCCACTTATTCATCGTACTGGTGGCAATTCTCTTTTCAAAAATTCAAGTCCATAGAGTGTCATTAGCTCAGCACGAAGTTGTGCCAAATATTGTCTGATTAGGGACCACCAACATGCAGATATGAAACATGAAATTACGCAACAATTTACAGCAGCTCATAAAATGCAACAAGTTCGACAGATCCACCAATTTCTACTCCCCTACCGAGCTTCTTTGGTGTGTTTCATACAAGAAGAAACTAAACATAATTTAAATATTAATTTTGCAATTTTTCAAATGCTTGCTTGCAATCAGCAACTCTTTTCACATTTACAGGAAAGTTTGTACACGCAGATGTGTACTTGTAAGGTGTGGTCTACGAGGGCAATGTACAAAGTTTTCGAAATATAAATTAAAAAAATAGTAAAATTAACACTACCAATGACAATAAAATATCTATAACATTTTTGACAAAATATCTATAAAGTAGTGTAATTGTGCATTCTTTATGTTGATAAACACGATACATTTTTTATACCACTTGCCTATATATAATTTACAAATGCATTTATTTATTTGTGTGTGTCTGTCTGTATATCCTTCAAACCAATATTTGAGTGTTATTATGTCCTGGTGAGTAAAATTAGGTATTTTAATGACAATAGTGGTCTACCTTCCAAATGTTTACCATTCCCTTACATATGGGCTATGATGCCATTGAGTTGGTATATAAGTGCATAAGATGATGTATAAATGAATAATTAAAGTTTACAAGATTAACTTTTCAACATTTTATATGAATACATATGAATGAGTGTATCTTTACCATTGTGGGTGAATTATGGTATATTGCAAGAAACGAGATATATATACTGCTATGATTTCAAAAAAGAAGAAAAGGCTGTTAGTTACGCAGGACCAAATCGTATATACACTCCACAGTAATAAAGTGTTGTGTTATTTAATGAATTTTTACCCCCTTAAAAGTAACACCCTCGATTCTCTTTATTTTCCAGAACTACATCATTCTATCCGTTTAGTTGGTATCACTTTTATCCGTCTGTTTCCATTACATCCCTGGTAAGTACGAATTTAGAGAAATCTTTTTTATTTTTCAAGTCTATGCAGTGAGCGGAATCCATATTTCGAATTTCATGACTGTAGGTGCAGCCATTTGGTAGGTTTGTAAAACGTAACCGGAATGGTCATATATTATTCAATAGGATTAATGTGCCCCTAAGATTTTCAAAGAAGGTATAGAAAACTCGGTAAAACGAATTACGAAATACAAGGATTTGAATATACACTTGTCATCAGTATTTTTAATTTTTGTGTAAATTATAATCTCAGAAAAGATTCATCTTTATAAAACATTGTATACGTCATAGGAAAGGAAACTTAACATTTTATTTGCAGACATTTACTTATAGTCTGCAAATAAAATGTTAAGTTTTCTTCCCTATGACGTATACTATGTTTTTTTAAAGTCATGTGAAATGGAATGACTCATATACAAATTTTAAAATCTTAAAACATCTTTTAGTGAATAATATTTCGAGAGATTTTCAGAGAAATCGGAGTCATGCAAAATTGTTTTGTCCTGTTTGACTTCTCTACTATATATGGTTCATTCCATAAATATGGGCTCGGACCATAAATAAATAAATACCGTACTGTTTACCCTCAAACATACACTGTAGTGGGCCTCGTAGTCCTAGTCTAATATCAATGAAACTTCAACTTTGTCTTTGTGAAATTTTATCAAGCAACAATTTAAAACATAAAACTATCAGACTTAACTAACAAATACGGTGGAACAACATTGCTATGATATTCATAAAACATTGACATTAAAATCTAAATTATTTAAAGATATAATGGACCAAAAACGAATCAATTAAAATTGAAACCTAGAGGTAAAAGTTTATAAAAAACAAGTAAGGAAAGGCTAAATTCGGGCGGGGCCGACTATATAATACCCTACACCACTCCCACTTAGAATACTAAGCCCAGATATTTCATGGGAGCAATTTTATGTAGTTCATATAAATTATACAGTTCATTCATCTTTAGTCATATTTAACGAATATGGTTAATAATATGGTAATTGATCCAATTATCCGACAGACAAATACAAAAAGGGGGCCTATAACAAAATTTTGGGACTGGTCCAAAACATGGGCCTATATATTTGTCATTCACGGTAGGTATACATAGTTGAAAAATATCATGATCTGCAAAATTTGATGAAGATCCGATGTAAGATGTAGTTTCTAGAGCTGTAATAGGTCAGAATGCGCCCCATTTGGGTTATACCAAAGTATGGACATATGGGCATCCCCCATCAAGTGAGGAAATGCTAAAAACGGACGGACTTTCTATCTCATTACAATTCAATTCGGTAAAAAAGTGAAATCGGGAAGGATTTGTGCATCCTGTAAATGTATGTGTTTGACAAAAAATGTTACATCGGAAAGGACATCTGTATGGGGGTATATTGAAACCTGAAACGCTTTCACCATGTATGTTTATTGGTGAAATATAATATGTAAAGTTTGGCCAAAATCGGTTAAAAATTCGGGAGCAACATTTATGTGAGGGCTATATCTAAATCTGAACCGATCTTATCCACTTTCACCATAGGTTTTATAGTAGGATTATAAGATGTTGTGCCAATTTTAAAGAAGAACGGGTACAAGATGTGGATTTTAGAGTGGAAAAATCAAATCGGGAGCGACATTTGTATGGGGACTATATCTAAATATGAACCGATCTTACCCAATATCTGCACAGGTGTTTCTAGTTGGATTTTAAGATGTTGTGCCAAATTTAAAGAAAATCGGGTACAAGATGTGGTTTCTAGAGCTGAAAATGTCAAATCGGGAGCAACATTTGTATGGGGGCTATATATAAATATGAACCGATCTTACCCATAGATGTTTCTAGTTGGATTATAAGATGTTGTGCCAAATTTAAAGAAAATCGGGTACAAGATGTGGTTTCTAGAGCGGAAAATGTCAAACGTGAGCGACATTTGTAGGGGGGCAATATCTAAATATGAACCGATCTTACCCAATTTCAGCATAGGTGTTTCTAGTTGTATTATAAGATGTTGTGCCAAATTTAAAGAAAATCGGGTACAAGATGTGGTTTCTAGAGCGGAAAATGTCAAATAGGGAGCGACATTTGTATGGGGGCTATATCTAAATCTGAACCGATCTTACCCACTTTCACCATAGGTGTTTTTAGTTGGATTATAAGATGTTGTGTCAAATTTAAAGAAAATCGGGTACAATATGTCGTTTATAAAGCGGAAAAAGTCAAATCGGGAGCGACATTTGTATGGGGGCTATATCTAAATCTGAACCGATTTGCTCCAAATACCGATGGTCCTTGGCCTGAAAAAATAACTCCTGCCAAGTTTCATGACAATCAGACAACAATTGCGACCTGTAGAGTGCGAACAAGCTTAGATGGACAGCAGACGGACGGACGGACGGACAGACAGACATCGTTAAATCGACTCAGCTGGTGATTCTAAGCCGATCGGTATACTTAAAGGTGGGTCCAGCTCGATTATTTCTTGGTGTTACAAACATTTGGCGCGAAACTAACTTATAATACCCTATTCCACGAAGTGGTGTAGGGTATAAAAACGACTCAGCGATACGTACACTTTAGAGAAATGACGTTACATTTCCTGAATTCTTACATTGAAAGTGAAACACTTCCATCGACGTAGATAATGATGAAATGCATAATATATCTCTATGTATTCCGGATATATCTTTCAATTTCTAGATCATTTACACATTTCCAAGAACATTATTATTCAAATTCCAAAAGTTTATTTTCGAGATTCACCCTATTATTATTAGTATATATACACGTCAATTATGTATGGAAACACAGGCCCGTGCGCAGGATTTTCCCCTGGGGGGGTTTTCAACTACACTCATAAAAAAGTTAACCCTACAATGAGTTAAAATTAACTAAAATTTAGGAAACCAAGTAAATTTTTACTAAATATAAGTAGAATTTTGCTGAATTTAAAGTAAGTACATTTTTTCCTAAAACCAAGTATTTTTTTACTAAATTTTAGCAAAATTTTCCTAAAACTAAGTAAATTTTGCTGAAAATTTCCTAAAACTATATATTACTCAAACTAAGGAAAATTTGGCTGTGTGTTTCCTCAAAACGAGTAAATTTTTACTTAAACTGAGGAAAATGTTATTTTATACAAGGAAAAAAGGTGAAATTAAAATAAGTTCGTTTTAACTAAAAAAATCAAACAAATAGTTTTGCTTCAGAGTATGCAAAACTGATAAAAAAATGACAACATGAAATATGTCTCAAAAGTTCCATGATACCTCTGCCACAAGGAGTTGAGCTATTACTCCATGATTGTTGCAAAGGCAAGATAGGCGCCTTCGCAGTGGTTGTTTAGAATAATTCATAAAGTATTTAAGAAATAAGTCTCTGCAAACGAATGAGAATTGCTTCTTAGATTAATATTCAAGAATTTTTTAAACAATTTCAAATGTTTTTTATAAGTTTATTAATACTTAAATGTATGAACAACTCGGCATAAATTTCAGTAAACATTTTAACTTCATTTTAGGAAAAACACATTTTTAAGTTAAAATTTCCTAAATGGAATTATTTCCATACAACAAATTTCAGATTTTTTTCTCACTTAAAACCTTGGAAATATTCATTCACATAAGTTTCACTTTACTCAATTGTAAGAATTTTTTATTAGATCCAAAGAAAGGGTTTTAAGTAAATCTACTACCCTTGTTCTAGCAAATGAGATATGAACAAAAACATAACTTTTCAGGAGAGCGAAAAAACTGATTTTCTCCTTAATTTGAAGAGAAATTGTTAATCATTATTCTACAGTTTAATCTAAAAAGGATTACTAATTGCTACGATTAAAAAGTGTTCAAAATTTCCTATTATTCGCGGTTTGATGGTTCATAGCCACTTTTGTATGTTTAAAATTGAGCACTATGAATGTTGAAATAAGCACATAGCCATTTATGCCCAAATATATAAATAAGATTTATTGTAAACTCCATAACTTTTTTCATGAAATCTTGGCAATGTTGTATAGAAAACGCATTTTCTGTGATGTACACAGCGAATTTAAAAATTCCAGCTTCATCCGTCAGATTGGTCGCTTGTAACATATATGTAGACAGTCGCGAAAATCGCTGCAATTGATGAAAAATCCAAAATTTCTTTCATTCATAATTCTGAAACTTTTCATACACAAATATTCCCCATGAAGTCAACAACCACATGCCAAAGAAATATTTTGGTATTCTCAATATAATAAAAAGTTACGCCGGTTTTTCTAAATATACTTTTCACAATTTTTGACTTTACAGCCACCATTTTTCCTATTTTAGCCTGATAACTGGGGAATCAAAATGCTATTAACGCGAAATGATGGAATTTGATAGTACGACATGCCCTAAATCTAGAAAAATGAAAAATGTTTACTCAAAATCTTTATACGCATATTACAATTAAATAAAACATATGTTTCTTCGTTTTTATAATCTTAAATATGTATAAATTCGAATAACAAATACAGTTTTTTGTATTCGATGAAATGCAAGAAGAAACAACTAGAAATTTTAATTCCAAAAAACCAAATAATTGTATTTTATAGTTTCGTTTTCCTACGTAGATCCAAGTTAATGAATTTGTTGTTTCTCTTTTGAATAATACTTGTTACATATGTACAAAAAATACTAACTCTGAAAATATTTGACATAAGTGATAAATATAACAAAAATTTAAAAATTCATTTCTTATTTTTTCTCAACTTTAAAGTAGATTTTAAAATAGAGACCTACACGCAGAAAAAAAATAATTTCTTTTGTCGGAAAAATTAGTTTGTTTGCGGTAAACATGTCATCAGTTGATGTAAATGAACAAAGAGAAATAAGTTTATGTAAATCAAACAATTTTCTTCGTTTGTCGAAATGAATTTCTGTTATAATTGCAAACTTCCAATACATTGGAAGTAACAGAAACCGTTGTTGTTGCATCTGTGATGAAAATAGGACACATCGGTTCAGATTTAGATACAGCGTCATAAAAATGTCCAATCGCAAATGTTACATCTTAGCGCTCTATATCTATATAAGATATAGCTCTAGTCCAATGTCAAGAAGTGATATCGGTTAATAAAAATGAAAATTTTCCGAACAGTTTGGTGTCCATTAGCGAAATTAGCATTACACAATCTTGAAATTGGCACAATTCGTTTAGTTTGTTTGTATTTTTCATAACATTTGTCCGAAATTCAAGAAAGCGTTCACGATTTGTTTATGTAGTTTTCGTGTTTTCATAATTTTACTGCAAAACTAACGAGTTATTTTAAAAAGAACTTAAAAATTCTATATTTTATTGCTTCACAAAGTCTAGAAGGTTTTAAAAATTATATGTTCGAAACCTCTCTGGGGGGGGTTTGAACCCCCAAAACCCCCCCCCCCCCCCCCCCCTGCGCACGGCCCTGTGGAAACACATCATAAAATTACACATGTTTATGTGTCTGAGTGTACATTTGATTACACGGGATGGTTTAAAACATTTATTACGTTATAAATGTAGCCTTTGAATTTCTGATTAAACCGAAACTACAAAATCTTCAACAATAACATATTAATAAGCACTAAATATTTATTAAAACAACACTCAGCGGGTTGAACGATTCTTCAAAGCATCACAAATATTTTGCAATCATTTGTGTGGCAGACAAACACTGATTTCTTCTTTATGGAAACGGCGAATTAAATTATAACATTTAAAATTTGACACTTTAACAATAGATTGTTTAAAGATATGTACAGGTGGGACTGAAAACTAAATTAAAAACTAATTTAATCGCTTGGATATGGTAGAGTAGTCATCATGAGTAGACAAAACCACACATGTTATCTAACCAACATTTTGTTGTAAATTGTATGGTGGTAGGTGTCCACCCTTTAATTATTTATTGTAGTACTATTTTTACTATATAATTCCGCTATCCTACATAGTTTAAATTAATTATCCAAATAAAATAATAGTTTCCTATAGAAAACTGTCAATTTTGTTTGACCACTGGGTTTTCTTTAGTTTATTTTTTTTACCGTCGTTTCATCTGGTTTATTCTGGCGATATTTATGATAAGATATGTATAGTTTCTCAGTACTTTATTAATCAATACCACGTTACTCTTCGAATGTTATATCTTATATCACATCTACAACAAATTAAACACTCGAGGAAAATCCCTTGTTTGTTTTTATTCATTTATTTTTACTATTTTTCATAAAACATACTGTAGTGAGTAAAACCAATATTAGGGAGGGGTATCGGAGGGATCATTTCGTGACCATGATATATTATTCTCCAACTTTTTGAAATATTCGTTCTAGTTGCCCGAAAAGAATAAACTTGTTGTGTGTTAGTGCAGGAGAAACTTCTATTCTGGTCTGTCTCTATCTCTCTCTCTATATATATACACTATATATACACTGCCAATTGTTTTAAGGTGGTGAATATTTTGATAAGGTGTAAGAACATACAGTATTGTAAGAAGTTCCACTGTCCGAGACAAGCATGACGAATTGTTTGTTAACGGGAAAACGTTGCTAAAATAATTTTGGCGATCCATAATTAATGTTCTTTCGCATTTGCACCTTTTCGACTAAGTCACTCAAGTCAGCTTTGTTCTAGGATGCTAAATTTGGTATTCTATTGCCACAACTTTCCTTTTCGTTTCAAACCACTGTCTGCCAGCTCTTGTGTTCCGCCTTCTGTTTTGTCCAACTTTGACAACTTGTGCCGGAATTTTTTTAACAAAATAATACGCCGCAAACAATACCAAAGTTTTCCGTTTCCTGTGATTGTTTTTGTGTCCCTTCCTTTTCAGCCTTTTCTGGGTTTGAGCGGCAATGTAACTGCAAGAGTGTGTCATACATACCTTCTGCTTGTTCTCAGATGTTTGTAAGTATTTATGAGGGTATATTGTGTTTCAAAAAAACGACACTTTTGTTTTGATCTTTGTATGATATTTCGTTTTTGCCACAAAAAAAAGAGGCCAACGAGTTTATGAAATGCTTGTAGTTATAGTTTTTCTTCATATGCATATATTCTGGGTGTTTTCTCCAACTACAAAAACAAAACCATGTCCTTTTCCCCTTCCACTTCCTCCTTAGGTTCTTTGTTGTGGTAGTCTAGCCGAATTCGTTTGTTATACCTTCCAACGGGAAAAGAGGATAAATAAGGTACCAACAACACGGCTGACGCTCCAATCATGGAATTCGGTAATTGATAATAAGGATAAAAATGGTGCCAATAAAACTGACGGAGCTGGAATCATGAAATTCGGCGTGTAAATCTCTGAAAATGCTTAGAAGCGCAAAATGAATGCATTTTTCTAAATTCGTACTTTTAAAGGGTAGGCGAGAAAAGGGAGATAAAGAAGGTACCAAAACACGCTGACGCTGCAATCATTAAATTCGGTGAGTGATAACAAGGAATTTTCCGAAATTTGTACTTTTAAGGTGTTACAAATTGTACCATCGCCCTGACCAAACGACTGGGCCTAGAATCTTGAAATTTGGAACGCCTATTACGCGTTTTTTTTCAAATATTGTGAGCATTTACAAGCGATTACCCTGAAATAAATATCCTTACACCTTTTTTAATATAATATAATATCCTACACCACTTCGTGGAATAGGGTATTATAAATTAGGTTTGTGTCAAATGTCTGCTTCCCACTTCCTATATCGGTTTTTATAAAATTTTCCAGATCATGTTATATTACACCTAAGAATACCTACTGTGAAAGTGATTTATATTGGTCCACTTTTTGGTGTAGTCCCCTTAATATGGGCCCCAGTTTTTAGTATTACCGCTCTAGAACCCACATTTTACATCAGATGCTGATAAAATCCCGATTTGTTTGCATATGATTCTACTTAATAATGTCAATCTTGAAGAAAATAATCGTTATATTTTTTCCCTAGACGCAGCTACAATGAGATAGGATTTCTTTATGTATGGGCCAATCACATGCTTGTAATGTAATGTAATGTAAAAAATATTTATCAATATTACCACATTCGTTAAATTTGACTAAAGTATATATTATACAGTATAATTTATATGAATTACTTCAAATAGTCCCCATAAAACACCAGGGTTTAGTAATTAAAACCACTTATGTATATACGCAAGGAGTGGGGGTAGGGTATCATATAGTCGGACCCGCCCGACTTTAGCCTTTCCTTATTTGTTTGGTTATTATATATCAGTAACGTGAATCGCAACAACAGTAAGAACTACAATTTTATCATGCTGAGGGTAGGTAATCATTTTGGAAAACAGCTATAATTTCTGAAACAATTAGAGTAGAGTTTAAAAAAGCTAAAATACATAAAATATTAAGAAAATCAAATATATGTTTTTCAAGATAGTGAACAATCAATGGCGTTTAGCGATAAAAAACAAGTATTTCATTGTATTTCTTTATGCTGGCGTAAGTTTAATTTTCTGTTTAAAGGGGTCTCCGAAGATCTGCCATAATATGTGACCGAATTTGACATCATTACTAACAATGTTGTCTAATAGAACAAGTGTTAATATGTGGAACAGATCTTAAGTGTTAATATAATGAAGAATGCATTTAAAACGGAAATGGAAGCGGAAATAGAGAAAATTATCTTCAATTAATGCAGATGTGATGATTGAAAATGTGTGGAAGTGAGGTCTCTCATCGACTCATCGCGAAGCAAAAAAAAAATAATGTTTGTGTGTCGCTTATGATACTATCTGGTATCACCCTGTCATTGTCTTTTGGTTTAAGACCAAATGAGACGTTTTACTTACAACATTTTATAGGATTTTTTGTAATCATACAACCCACAAACTGCAAGCAAAAATACCATTCCACTTGTTATTCGTCATTATCATCTACAATTAAATTAATTCCATTAAAATAAAAAAATTGAGACAATGGAAGCAGCATAAAGCATTTTTAATTTAACTCGAAAAGTTTAATTGTTAACTGTTAAAGACAATCACTTGAATATTCAGTGAATGACAACAGTAAAAGTAATGTCCTTAATATCGAAGGAAACTTCAAGTTCATCTCATTATTTTCCGGCTGTCTCATCATCAGCCTGATCGTACAATGTTTCAAAATGTCAAGTGTATATAGTTGCTGGACTTTTTGTTTTGTTAATTGTAGCAGCTGAGGAATGTGAAGAACTGGAAAACAAAATAAAAATGAAATGAAAGTGCTAAAAACGGAGGAAATAAAAATGCAACAATCTGTTTAAAATTAAGTCATTAATTCAAAAGGTTTAAGGTTCGGCCAATGTCGAATCAGGAATACACTAATTCCTTGGTTCCTATAAGTACATTTCAATAATATGAACTTTGTATTCAACAATATGGACTTTGTAATACGATTTTGTCAGAAGCTGTGTATGAGGACGGGTAGCAAATTCACCTACTTCTCTTATATAACCTTTTGAGGTTCACCCGTTAAAGATTGACTTTTATAGCTTCAAAAATTGATTTGGCAGTTACTCAAATTTCAGGGAATCATTGGACAAATGAGTTAACTAGACATATACAATTTTATATAACCTCCACAAAGGTTTGAAATTTGTTATATGAAAAATTCATCTTCACTGTGTTTGATTCAAGGCGTGGAAAACTTGTTGAGTATAGAGTAGCAGAATATAATGTTTCGTGAGTGGCATATGTTGGGTCCGATGCCAATCAACGGACCGTCTGATTTCTTATTGCCTGTCACTATTATGAAAACTTTTACTCTTGCTTTTGGTCTTTATTTTCTTCTTACTTATGCAGGGGAAACTAATATGTAACTAGTAAAATATGTTGATTTGTTAACATTTGCATCATATGGAGCGATAAACTTAGGCTAAGTCTACTACTCTCTGATGCGTTGTTACACATAGAAACGACTTAAAATACTTCATCATTACTTTAATGCTAAATGACTTTAACATGTACTAAGTGTACGACCCAAAGGATGTCTAAAGGAGTGCATGGAACATATTTTAAAGACTTCGTTAGAGTCATTTCTGAAGTATTCTGAGAAGTTAACGTCCTTTTGAGTTGTACGAGAAGCACATAGTCGAGCACCGGGACTATGCCAACACAGTTGTTTTGGTGAAGTAGATCCTGAACGAATTTGAATGAGTTAAATGCTTAAAATGACCTCTACCTCCTTTTAATCCCCACACATGTTTCCAAGATTTCCTTCATCGCCTTTCAGGCAAAATTACATAAGGGAAGAACAACTTCGCTTTTGCTCATTATGTTAAACAAATTATTTTCTTAAGAAAACTTTAGCGTTTGTTGCTCTGAAACATTTGCTCTAGCTCTATGATGAGCAGTAGTAAAAACAACATCGGGAAGAGAAACAACAAAAACTGAATTTGCATACAATTGACCAGTTGTGATGTGTTTAGTTAAAGTTTTAAGTGGTTCTTTTGAAAACAGGAAACGGAAAAAGCTTGAGCAGAGAAAATTACCATTGCGTGTGAGTGTGTCTATAAACGAACGAGTATATATATATATTTGGAAAGGAATAAGTGAGTATGGGTTTATGTTTGTAGTTGTTTATGTTTGAATTTCAATTATGTGTTTGTGCTAAAAACAATAAAGCAAAGAAAACAATAGAAAACTATTTTTTGCTTTTAGTTATCCAACATTCGTTCATTTCCTTTCCATTTAACTGCTGCAACACAAGAGAAAAAGCAACAAATCGGAAATGGTTTATAATTGTTATCATTAAGGATAACATTTTACTGCGTATATCTAGGAACCACAAAACTTTGGTATCGAGGTGTTGAATGGTATAATTTATTAATGGTCAATAGTTATGGAAATTCTCAATGGCAGGGTTAAGGGAGTTGTCCATAGATAAAAGTGTGTCTTTAAATGGCAAGTGACCGAAAAAGAATTTTCCATTATTTATTTATTTCATATATTTATTTTCCATTTTGTAAACTATCTGTAAGATTATTTTAAAGTACTAACAAGAATTAAATTATTTATAATTCAATATAAAATTGTATATAATAGCCCAGCAAAAAGAGATCACCCAAACAATGTGGCGGACTTTTTATGGTGCGCATATCTCATTTCTTATTTCCTCTTCTAATTAATAAATTCAGAGGTTGTTATAAAACAACAAGTAAGGAAAGGCTAAAGTCGGGCGGAGCCGACTCTATGATACACTCCACATTCTATCCGAATACAATTTAATTCGGTGAAAATGTGTAAATGTAAATGTGTGTGTTTGACAAAAAATGTTAAATCGTAAAGGACATTTGTATGGGGGTATATTGAAATTTGGAACGAAATAGGTTAAATGTAATAAGTATAGTTTGGCCAAAATTGGTTAAACATTTGGGAACAACATTTGTATTTGCGCTATATCTAAATCTCAACCGATCTTAGCCACTTTCACCATAGGTTTTTTACTTGGATTATAAGCTGTCGTGCCAAATTTAAAGAAAATCGAGTACAATATGTGGTTTCTAAAGCGGCAAAAGTCAAATCGGGAGCTACATTTGTTTGCAGCTATATCTAAATCTGAACCGATCTTACCCAATTTTTGCATAGGTGTTTCTAGTTGGATTATAAGATGTTGTGCCAAATTTAAAGAAAATTGGATACAATATGTAGTTTCTAGAGCGGAAAATGTCAAATCGGGAGCGACATTTGTATGGGGGCTATATCTAAATCTAACCGATCTTACCCAATTTTTGCATAGGTGTTTAAAGTTGGATTATAAGATGTTGTGCCAAATTTAAAGAAAATCGGGTACAATATGTGGTTTCTAGAGCGGAAAATGTCAAATCGGGAGCGACATTTCTATGGGAGCTATATCTAAATCTGAACCGATCTTACCCAATTTTTGCATAGGTGTTTATAGTCGGATTATAAGATGTTGTGCCAATTTTAAAGAAAATCGGGTGCAATATGTGGTTTCTAAAGCGGCAAAAGTCAAATCGGGAGCTACATTTGTTTGGGGGCTATATCTAAATCTGAACCGATCTTACCCAATTTTTGCATAGGTGTTTATAGTTGGATTATAAGATGTTGTGTCAATTTTAAAGAAAATCGGGTACAATATGTGGTTTCTAGAGCGGAAAATGTCAAATCGGGAGCGTCATTTGTATGGGAGCTATATCTAAATCTGAACCGATCTTACCCAATTTTTGCATAGGTGTTTATAGTTGGATTATAAGATGTTGTGCCAAATTTAAGGAAAATCGGGTGCAATATGTGGTTTCTAAAGCGGCAAAAGTCAAATCGGGAGCTACATTTGTTTGGGGGCTATATCTAAATCTGAACCGATCTTACCCAATTTTTGCATAGGTGTTTATAGTTGGATTATAAGATGTTGTGTCAATTTTAAAGAAAATCGGGTACAATATGTGGTTTCTAGAGCGGAAAATGTCAAATCGGGAGCGTCATTTGTATGGGAGCTATATCTAAATCTGAACCGATCTTACCCAATTTTTGCATAGGTGTTTATAGTTGGATTATAAGATGTTGTGCCAAATTTAAAGAAAATCGAGTACAATATGTGGTTTCTAAAGCGGCAAAAGTCAAATCGGGAGCTACATTTGTTTGGGGGCTATATCTAAATCTGAACCGATCTTACCCAATTTTTGCATAGGTGTTTATAGTTGGATTATAAGATGTTGTGTCAATTTTAAAGAAAATCGGGTACAATATGTGGTTTCTAGAGCGGAAAATGTCAAATCGGGAGCGTCATTTGTATGGGAGCTATATCTAAATCTGAACCGATCTTACCCAATTTTTGCATAGGTGTTTATAGTTGGATTGTAAGATGTTGTGCTAAATTTAAAGAAAATCGAGTACAATATGTGGTTTCTAAAGCGGCAAAAGTCAAATCGGGAGCTACATTTGTTTGGGGGCTATATCTAAATCTGAACCGATCTTACCCAATTTTTGCATAGGTGTTTATAGTTGGATTATAAGATGTTGTGTCAATTTTAAAGAAAATCGGGTACAATATGTGGTTTCTAGAGCGGAAAATGTCAAATCGGGAGCGACATTTGTATGGGAGCTATATCTAAATCTGAACCGATCTTACCCAATTTTTGGATAGGTGTTTATAGTTGGATTATAAGATGTTGTGCCAAATTTAAAGAAAATCGAGTACAATATGTGGTTTCTAAAGAGGCAAAAGTCAAATCGGGAGCTACATTTGTTTGGGGGCTATATCTAAATCTGAACCGATCTTACCCAATTTTTGCATAGGTGTTTATAGTTGGATTATAAGATGTTGTGTCAATTTTAAAGAAAATCGGGTACAATATGTGGTTTCTAGAGCGGAAAATGTCAAATCGGGAGCGACATTTGTATGGGAGCTATATCTAAATCTGAACCGATCTTACCCAATTTTTGGATAGGTGTTTATAGTTGGATTATAAGATGTTGTGCCAAATTTAAAGAAAATCGAGTACAATATGTGGTTTCTAAAAAGGCAAAAGTCAAATCGGGAGCTACATTTGTTTGGGGGCTATATCTAAATCTGAACCGATCTTACCCAATTTTTGCATAGGTGTTTATAGTTGGATTATAAGATGTTGTGCCAAATTTAAAGAAAATCGAGTACAATATGTGGTTTCTAAAGAGGCAAAAGTCAAATCGGGAGCTATATTTGTTTGGGGGCTATATCTAAATCTGAACCGATCTTACCCAATTTTTGCATAGGTGTTTATAGTTGGATTATAAGATGTTGTGCCAAATTTAAAGAAAATCGAGTATAATATGTGGTTTCTAGAGCGGAAAATGTCAAATCGGGAGCGACATTTGTATGGGGGCTATATCCAAATCTGAACCGATTTGTCTCAAATTAAATAGCGTTCGTCCTTGATCCACAAAACTTACTTGTGCCAATTTTTGGTAAGATCGGACTATAATTGCGACCTGTAGTTTGATTACAACAATAGATGGACAGACAGACAGACGGACAGACAGACAGACAGACGGACAGACGGACATTGCTAAATCGACTCAGAAAGTGATTCTAAGTCGATCGGTATACTTAACAATGGGTCTATCCCGCTTCCTTTTGGGTGTTACAAACAAATGCACAAAGCCATAATACTCTCGTGGAGTGTATAAAAATATTATGTTTCATTGATATGCAATGTAAAAAAGACTTATCTCTTCATTATATCGATCTGGTAACTTGAATAAAATCAACACTGCATTTTCGGAATATCTTTATATTTCCTTGTCATACCAAATTATGTTTCCGTTTGAAATCAGCAGCCGAATCAGAAAGATCGTTCTAGCTGACAAATATCTAGTGAAAATTAAGTAATCACTCTAAGATTTTATAAGAAAACCAACATCAAGATATTGCGAAAACTTCCTTAAAGGGTGGTGACTGGAACGAACAATTTTGCAAAATTTTATTGAATAAAGTTTTCCACAACTCATATACTGGATCAGTCTATTAGAAGACCAACCTTAACCCAGGTGACAGGCCTTCAACATACACCTTTGGTCTCGGTGACAGGCCAATTGCAAGGATCCAGTGAATTTTATTTTATGTTCTGCAAAACAACAGAAATCTAATTTCAATTCGACTTACAACAACATTACGTCGTTGGTTTACTACAGTGCAGAGATTGCACAAGAAAGATCATTAATGATCATATAAGATACCCTACACCACTCCCTGCATATATATCTGGTTTTTATTACTAAACCCAGGTGTTTTGTGGGGGCGATTTTGAAAATACATCTCTAGCCAAATCGAACGAACATGGCAAAATTGATGAACATACACACACATAAAACATGCATTGTTGAAATATAAAACATTCGATTTGATACATTTTGTTTCATATTAATGTGTCCTAATTATCGTAATTATTTCAGTATTTTACGAAACAATCAAAATGAGTTTATTGAAACAAAAATTAAATTTGAAATGAGAAATTAAGATTGATACATTGGAATAGTTTGAAGTTGAGGAATGGGAATTTATATCAGGAAAACTCAGTAAAATTAAGTAAAATAAAATATTTCTGAAAGTGAACAAGTCGATATTGGAAAATATTAACTAAGTAATTCTCTATTATGTTGGTAATTTCCCCTTTAATTGTCTCCTTACAACTCTGGTAATCATATAACTCAAAATTTGCTGATGAAATATGACACAAAATGTCCCTTTCGATTTGAATCTATGACAAATGTGAGTATGCCAATAAATATTTTCACCTAGTAAATTATTTTTACACATAAAGGGTGATTTTTTAAGAGCTTGATAACTTTTTTTTTTAAAAAAACGCATAAAATTTGCAAAATCTCATCGGTTCTTTATTTGAAACGTTAGATTGGTCCATGACATTTACTGTTTGAAGATAATTTCATTTAAATGTTGACCGCGGCTGCGTCTTAGGTGGTCCATCCGCTTAGTCCAATTTTGGCATTTCCACGTTTTTGAGTAACAGAGACCCAATTGGTGCGAACGGCGACGAATCGAAAATTGGTGGTCATCATTAACACTGGCCGATACAGCTGCGATATTTTCTTCAGTTCGCACTCTACGTAAGCGTGTTGGTGGTTTAATGTCCAACAATGTAAATTTGGTGCGAAATTTAGTCACAATAGCCCGAATAGCCGCTTCAGTGGGTCGATTAAACTGACCATAAAATGGAAGCGCGCAATGAACTTTCTTAACAGAGCACGCATTTTGATAATAAAATTCAATAATTTGCAAGCGTTGTTCGTTTGTAAGACGATTAATGATGAAATGTCAAAGCATACTGAGCATCTTTCTCTTTGACACCATGTCTGAAATCCCACGTGATCTGTCAAATACTAATGCATGAAAATCCTAACCTCAAAAAAATCACTCTTTATAATTGTGGACGTGGTCTTACGAATACTTCAAAACTACACCATATGTGTTAGAAATGCGCAAAATTGCTAACATCACCAACCGAATTGTGACAGATCTGTGACTGCCAATTGAAATAACATAATGTTGCTAAGTAAAGGGTGATTTTTTAAGAGCTTGATAACTTTTTAAAAAAAAAAAACGCATAAAATTTGCAAAATCTCATCGGTTCTTTATTTGAAACGTTAGATTGGTCCATGACATTTACTTTTTGAAGATAATTTCATTTAAATGTTGACCGCGGCTGCGTCTTAGGTGGTCCATTCGGAAAGTCCAATTTTGGGCAACTTTTTCGAGCATTTCGGCCGGAATAGCCCGAATTTCTTCGGAAATGTTGTCTTCCAAAGCTGGAATAGTTGCTGGCTTATTTCTGTAGACTTTAGACTTGACGTAGCCCCACAAAAAATAGTCTAAAGGCGTCAAATCGCATGATCTTGGTGGCCAACTTACCGGTCCATTTCTTGAGATGAATTGTTCTCCGAAGTTTTCCCTCAAAATGGCCATAGAATCGCGAGCTGTGTGGCATGTAGCGCCATCTTGTTGAAACCACATGTCAACCAAGTTCAGTTCTTCCATTTTGGGCAAAAAAAAGTTGGATATCATCTCACGGTAGCGCTCACCATTCACAGTTACGTTACGATTCGCATCATCTTTGAAGAAGTACGGTCCAATGATGCCACCAGCCCATAAACCGCACCAAACTGTGACTTTTTCTGGATGCATTGGTAGCTCTTGCAATGCTTCTGGCTGATATTCACTCCAAAATCGACAATTCTGCCTATTTACGTACCCATTGAGCCAAAAATGAGCTTCGTCGCTGAACACAATTTCTTTCTTTCTGAACTTTCTTAACAGAGCACGCATTTTGATAATAAAATTCAATGATTTGCAAGCGTTGCTCGTTAGTAAGTCTATTCATGATGAAATGTCAAAGCATACTGAGCATCTTTCTCTTTGACACCATGTCTGAAATCCCACGTGATCTGTCAAATACTAATGCATGAAAATCCTAACCTCAAAAAAATCACTCTTTATTAAACAAAGAAAGATATAAACTGACAGCAATCGCCCTATCGAACCTGAAACAGGCTTGTCAGCATGACAAGAGAACATGCTACAGTACACTTTTCCAAAGCAAAATTTTTCAATACAAACATGCCCCCTCCAGCCCGGTCCAGCTTTCGAAGAGTTATCTAAATCTAAAATATGTTGGTATCATAGTTAAGTGACCGCCCATCTTCACGTTGGCGACAAGTAGTCACAGTTTTGAATATTCAATGACAGCAGAAACAACTTGATTAATGCTGTGACACTCTATTGTAATGAAGTCGTCAACATGTGAGGTTGTGGATTTCATTTATGGTATTTCCTTTGAAATGAGTTCGTTCGGCACAATTTTTGAACATCGAAAACTTTAATTGCTTTGACGAACGTGTCGTACGTCATAACATCACAAATGGTAATAACATTCCGTGCTTTTTCAATTCCATGTACCAATGTAACTGTCACAACGATTATTGTTAAATCGTTTGTGAGATTGAATGTTTGTTTGGTTTCTGGATATTATATAAAGACTAGCTGAACCCCGTCCGCTTCGCCTGGCAAAAAAAAAACTAATGGTAAAATTAAAATCAGGATTCATACTGATCTTATCATATTGAAGTTGTCGTGGTCAGTAATATATACGTTCCATTTTGGAGCCTTCTAGCTCAAAAACACTTTTGCCACGTCCCCACCGCGCACGAAACGAAAATCCAAATTTCGGCATCATATTTATATTTCTCGTAGTCAGTAATATATATGTACCAATTTGCAGCCTTCTAGATCCCAAAAACACTATTGCCACGCCCACTCCGCCCACAGAGCAAATTTTTAAAAATTCTATTGCCTATAATTCCTTCCAGACCTGTACCGAATATTTCAACAACATCGGTTCAGCCGTTTACGCATGATTGCGGAACAAACAAACAGACAGACTTACACTACGGTTTTATAATATTAATATGGATATATATATATAATATATATATAATATAAAGGTAATTTCAAAAACTATAATTTCCATAGAGTTCTAAAGAGCTAATTTTTCATTTTCGGTAAAATTTTATATTTTCTCAAAAAGTTTTAATTTTTGCAAGAAAATACTTAAATTTTTCCGTTATAAGGTCGTTTCACATAGAAAAAAACTTTTTAATTTAAAGCATTTTAGTGATGTTATAAATTTCGTTAGTAACCCTCGTAATATGGACACATCACTTAAATTTTGCTTTATCCTTATATAGGGTCCGCCAAATAACTTTTTTTTTTTGAAAATTTTATAAAAAAAATACTGAATATTTTCTCAAGTTTCTTTTTTTTATTTGAAAGTACAATCCTTCCGGTTAATAATGGAAAATAATTTCATTCAAATGGCTGCTGAGGGCACCACACAAATAAAAGTCCAACGGTTGAATAGTTCAAAAAAACGTTAGATGGCGGACCCTATATAATCGTTTAATTGTTTTAATAATACAATTGTTATTATTATTATATCTCTTGTTGCTGCTACTAAAGTTAACAGTTGATGACGATGTTTATCGCCCTGCCGTAGCTTCTGATGTATTAATTACCATTCCATAATATTGTGATTCTATGATTAACTGCACACAGCTGTTGTGATAATATTTATACACATCATCACTGACACATGTTCGCAAAGACGTTAGTGCGGTGTGTTAAGTTATAAAATTAGAAAAATTATCCCGATTCATGAATTAAAGGTTTTTGATGATTTGTATGTGAATAAATTTCTCTGTAATTATACTAGCCTAGGAGAACGAATCTATAAACTATTTTACACATGATATATTCGTTTACTATTACACTATTTCACCACACCAAAATCAGACACTCCCCACGAAAATTCCTATACTTCGATTTTTGCAATAAAATAAAAAATAGATGAATATGAACTTATATTTTGCAAATTTTATCTCATTGCTTCCATAATAAGTTCGCAAAAACATTACATTCCTTTAAACAGTTCTACAAAACGTATCATTTCTCTAAAATATAATTTTTTTATTGTACCCTAATATACATGTAGAGCTTGCCAACAACCTCCATGCTATTATGTCGAATTACTTCAGTATGTGAACAGTAGAGAGTATGTCGGTAAGTGTCGCTATTTAATTTATTTATTTTGGAATAATTAAAAAAAATCGCTGTGTATTCCTTAAATTGAACAGAAACATGTGTGTGACTGTGAGGGTCATATTTCATTGTTTCTATCGTATGGTGTGGGCGGGGGACTTTTTATACTGTGAGGATTCCATGAGTCTATATATTAAGGTCTATTGACAAAGTCTTGGAAGTGCTCTCAATAAGCTATGGCTCTACGAGGTTAATTTCAATCAAAATGATGGTTCATGAAAAAAATCTAGTACATTTAATTGAAATCTTAAAAGTTGTCACATTTTTTTGGCAAATTACGCTGGGAATCGAAACGCCGACATCCATTAGAAGGTTAAAATGAAACTTATATAAAATGGAAGCTAATGGCTCTGGCTGGAATGTCATTATGCATCCTTTCGATCTCCCTGATTTGTACATGCGAGAGCGAATATATTTTGTTCTTATGTATATGTATAGTAGAGTGTGCTGATTTTAGACAATTTTTATTTCATACAGATTTAGATCAGAACAAGTTATATTTCAGTTGGAAACATTCAATGTGAAAGAGGGTATGATATAAGACACTTTACAAAATTCTCATCTAATTGAATTGAAATGACGTTGAAAGTGAAGGGTATCATATAGTCGGCTCCGTCCGAAGGTAAATTTGTTATTGAGTATAAGCCCGACCGATTTAAAGTGGGCGAAATCGGCCCAGAGGGAAAACATTTCCCTAACAAGGACTGAAAATACCTCCTAATATTTGGATTATTTAAGCAAATTTTTTGAAAATTTCTGCTTTACATGCACATGAAATTTGTTACGGACATTCCTCTACATTAAAGCACCAAAAAGTAAAAAAAAAATTAACGGTCGAAATGGGACAAATAGGGATAAATATGGTACGTTTGATACGACAACAGCTAGAATCATGAAATTCGGCAGTGGCCATCTATGCAGCACCAGTGTGGTCACCGAATGTGAGCGAGACGCAATGGAAAAATCTACAGACCTGCCAAAACGGCTCACTTCGAACTGCAACAGGGTGCCTCCTCATGTTTCCTGTGGACCACCTACATGAGGAAGCGAAGATCTTCATGATCTAGAGCGCGAAGTCCAACGTTACAAAAGAGAAGCTCTAGATCAAAGTGCATACCTGGGAGGTCTTAATGGCATTCACTCTGATGCAGTCGTCGAAGCCGTTAACAACTACAGAGTGAATGTCGTGCTAGGAGAGCATCCCCCATCAGTGGCTTCGGAAGAAGTGAATCTGCCACGAAAGACAAGAGTGGTTTTGGCACAATTGAGATCAGGCTGGTGTAGCAGGCTCAATTCGTATTGGGCGCGGATAGTTGAAAATACGTCGAATATTTGTCCCGCATGCAGCCAGGGACCACGCAGCTAGAATCATGAAATTCAGTGTTTACACTCGTCTGGCTGCGTAGACACGCAAAACAAAGAGGATTTTTCCAAATTCGTACTTTTAGGTCAGAAGAAAGAAGGTCAAAGAAAGAAAGAAAGGAATAAAACTGGTACCAAGCAAACGGCTGTAGCTAGAATCATGAAATAAGGTTCGTACATTCCACTGTGGACGCGAAACATAATGGATCTTCAGTATTCTATTAGTACTTTTCGTATCAAAATGGTACGGACATTTGGTCTGTAGCTGAAATCAAGATATTCAGCTGGAGGAAATCGTCCCCGAGGGAATGAATGAATAGTAAATCATCACAATTTATTTAAAGCAATGAACATAATAAGTATGCCTTGTTGTTTGAAATAGTAAACAAATGTCGTAATGTTCTTATATGCCCTCCGTAGTGGAGGGTATGTAAGATACGGCCCGGCCGAACTTAACGTCTTTTTACTTGTTTAACTACACGTTTTTGAAAATCAAAAATTGTCTAAAATAAACACACCCTAATGCATAGTTATTATTTATTGTAAATTACAGACATTACCATAAATTATGAGATCCCAATTTAATATTTATCTTTGCTTGTGGGATAAGATACCCCATACATCATATGTGCCAGTTAGAATGATAGTGGTCTAAGTCACACTTTATCCGTTCTGAGATATGCAATGGTTTATGTTGGAGTCAATTGAAAAATATTTTTTCCACCGAAACACAAAATTTTTTCTTAGAATATCCTTTATCGAACTTATATTACAAATATCGACAACGTTGGTACCTCTAAGGGAACCACTACTTTCAGATGATGTACTGACTTAGACCACTTTCATTCTATTCAAAATTGAAAAAATTTAACAAACAAAATTTTTATTTTTTCGCAAAAGTAATATTTCCTTACCAAAAATGAAAGAAAACACATAATATTATATTAAAAAAATATATAAATATTTACAGGTTGTTCGTCTAGAAACTTTATATTAAAATTATTATTTACTTTTCAAATAATTTCATTTTATATGTTATTTAAATTATCTGAATCACCTAAAATGTACATTATACATAAAAAATGTTTGTTTACATCTCCACACATCAATGTCAGTTAGGCAATTTTGGTGTGCATAAAAATGAGAAATGTACAGAAAATAAAAGTTCTTAAATTAGAGATCTGATCAAAGTAAAGAGAAGAATTTTTGACTTAGACCACTATCATTCTAACTGGCACATATATACATTAGGGCGTACCTCAAAAAAAAGTTCGCCGTACACCTTCGAATATGAAGTATTATTGAAAGGTAGTTTCAAAAAAAAAAATTGTTATTTTTTTATGCCGAACGTAGGGGTCGCGCTTTTACATTTTTCTATATAACTTGTATTTATAAACGGATTTTAAAGTGTGATACATCGATGTTTTTGTCTCGACGAGGCCGATTTTTTTGTCTTTGAAGTCATTGAGCTCAAGCACCCCCTTCTGGTACTTACCCATCATTTCTCAGTTGCTACTACCCTAATGTACCACTCTAATAATCGAAAATTAAAGCTCGCATAAAATCATGAATCATGTTTGAGCTCAATGACTTCAAAGACAAAAAAATCGGACAAAAACATCGATGTATCACACTTTAAAATCCGTTTATAAATGCAGAAGTTATATAGAAAAATGTAAAAGCGCGACCCCTACGTTCGGCATAAAAAAATAAAAAAAAATTTTTTTGAAACTACCTTTCAATAATACTTCATATTCGAAGGTGTACGGCGAACTTTTTTTTTTTTACTTGTAACCTGGTACGCTCTAATATACATGCCTGTATCCATAAACCATGAAACGAATGCAAACACACAGGTGTACGAAAGATATTTATCGTTTTTTAGATTTAAATTGATTTTTTGTCTTTACAAGGGTTAATTGAAAGTTAAAGTGAATCCCATTTACGATTTAGTGCAATTTAAAATTAACATTGTTACAATCTGTTATTCGAAGAGAATTTTTAGCTTCTTTTTCATCTCCTTAAAATTGCTATCTGAATTGTTTTCGCGGTTGTTGTTATTGATTGTGTTTTTGCTGAATTTATTGTTGTCATTTTACAAATTACAATTTATTAAATTATAAAAAATTAAAAAAAATATATTAAAAGCTCCTCAGAGCAAAAATCTCTAGTAAAATTTCGGCATTACAAATACGCAACAAAAGATTGTTTACACGGACTAAGATTTATGGTTACCCGGAGCGTATGATATATATTAATTCAGAGATAAATAGAGAGAAATTAGCATTTGCATAACTCTGTTAAATCAATATCGAATATAAATTTTGAAGCAGCCTTTCTTAGCTAGTATTATGAAGTAGCTATTTTTGAGAAAACTAAATTTCACTCAAATTAACTCTATGATAGTGGCATCTTCCACCCGGTGTGACTTTTTGGAATTAACACCCACAATTTTGATTTCCACTTATTCTTCATCCAAATATTGCCTCAATTATACAACTTGCATATAAATTATCCATCAAAACTTAATAGTTTTTACAAGTCGGAATCTTGCCCTCGTGTTATCTGGAGCTAGCAACCTGAATCAAATTGGAGTCACCATTATAAAACCATTTGTTATGTTTATCTCTCAATAATGCATTTTCCATTTACTTGTCTTCATATTTGCATAAGCATTTTATTCATATTCTATACATATTTTTTTCTACCACTTCAACATACAAACGTACTCATGTGTCAGTCCATGTTCCATAGCAACGTTTTACAACTGTTCGTTCTATGATATTCAAATAAATCCGAAGACAGTGTAAATATATCGAATTCATTTTTCTTTATTTCCTTCTTTATATGTTTTTGTTTATTTATCTATTTACATTTGTGTTTATTGATATTTGTTTTCAGTTAGGTTTTTGATGTTTTCTCCCCGTTTGATATCGTTGTCATTCACAATTCTCTCTGTACAACCTTTGGCATTTTGTCGTACCAATGAACAGTGGTTCCATATCGATGTTTCAATTAATTCGTTAACTTTGTAACTGGACCGATTAAATTCCGTTCGATTAATCGAAAAATAGTTTTCAAATATTTGTTCATGATTTTCGTATAACAAATAATTCGAATAAATTGACACAATTAATCGATTAATCGATATTATAAGTTTTAAGTTAAAATACTATAATACTATAAATTAATCTAGAATAATCCATTGGCTTTATTTGGCACTCTAAATGAATTAAATCATAAATTTGAAGTTATTATTCTTATATATATATAAAGAGTGATTTTTTTGAGGTTAGGATTTTCATGCATTAGTATTTGACAGATCACGTGGGATTTCAGACATGGTGTCAAAGAGAAAGATGCTCAGTATGCTTTGACATTTCATCATGAATCGTCTTACAAACGAACAACGCTTGCAAATTATTGAATTTTATTATCAAAATGCGTGCTCTGTTAAGAAAGTTCATTGCGCGCTTCCATTTTATGGTCAGTTTAATCGACCCACTGAAGCGGCTATTCGTGCTATTGTGACTAAATTTCGCACCAAATTTACATTGTTGGACATTAAACCACCAACACGCTTACGTAGAGTGCGAACTGAAGAAAATATCGCAGCTGTATCGGCCAGTGTTAATGATGACCACCAATTTTCGTCGCCGTTCGCACCAATTGGGTCTCTGTTACTCAAAAACGTGGAAATGCCAAAATTGGACTAAGCGGATGGACCACCTAAGACGCAGCCGCGGTCAACATTTAAATGAAATTATCTTCAAAAAGTAAATGTCATGGACCAATCTAATGTTTCAAATAAATATATTTACACATAAATTTGGAAAGTAGTGACTGGTAAATTTTTTTTGCCTATTTTACTCTTGTTAATTATGTTTTGATGAGTTGAACAATTAATCGGTTAATCAAATAACTCTTGAGGCCTCATTCGGAAATTCTTTGTTTTCGAAAAATTATTAATAATTATTAATCGTATATATTGAAAGTTGGAATAATTGGATGCCCTATTTGTAACGGAAGAAATATCTTGACGAAATTGCACATGCTTGGAGCAGATGATATTTGGATCCATAGTGGATATGGGGGATCACCAAGTATGATCCTGCAAATATTTATTAGATTTATTGAAGTACACATGCATGTAAGCACATTTTTGTAGCACTATCACTGTGAAAAATATCTTTGTCGGCATATAATTATTCATTTGCCAATCATTTCACAATTTGACTTGGAAGGTCACCTAGAAGCCACCATACCCACAAGGGATCTGAAATTTTGCAAATCATCTGGATACATCTCTACTCTAAACATGTAAAATGTCATCAATATATCCCTTCGATAGACACAGAATTAATTAAATGGATTTAGAACCATTGTGCCATGTTATTTATAGGGTAAACAAAAACAATTCAACAATAAGAGAGATTTTGTTATTACATAAATACATTTCAAGAGTCGGGTAAGAATAAATCCCCTCTTTTAAGGATTACTGTGTCCTAGTTATTTGTATGCCTCTTTGCAGTCTTTCAAACGATTTATGTCAAACGCTTTGAGCTCTTCTTTGCAGTGTAGCGATATTTCAATTTGATATTGTCTTCAAAATAATAAATAACGATGACTGATATTAATTTCGAGGCTTTTGCAGAAAACCCATAGTATTTTCATTATCGATATTAATTTTTGAATCACTTTGTAACCGCCATCACTAATCCGCTTGTTTTATAGGAAAGCCTTTGATCTAACAGTTTTAGAATTCATGTTAAACACACCCTCATTGCAGAACACTAATACCTCATTTAAAAAATGTTATCAAATAAAAGTAGCCAAACAATGTTTTATCTTTTTAGTAAATTAAATATTTTTTCCGTAAATATTTTCATTTGCTTGCATTTTAATTTCTCATTTACATTGTCGCCATTTGAAAACTTACGGAAAGTGTAGCGGCAAACTTTAAAATTTAACTTTTAATGGAACATTTTGTTTATTACATAGATTTAGAAACAGATAGGACTGTGGTTATTATTCTGAGATATGATTTAAATAATACAGAGTGTACATCTGTGACATCAATTGGGGTAAACATTTATATGTATATAGATGTCTTTTAATTAAATTGATACTGGTGATTCTGCATCCATGAATTTCTTCAAAATATGGCCGCTTATAATGTCATATTTATTATGAAGCAGTACATAGTGATACGTGAGTAGATTTGCAAATAATCAAAACTATCGTAGGTGTCCTATATGGAGGACCTTGAAAATCTTAACTTCTACTCTTTACAACCGCTATACACTCACAAGTATTACCATTTTGTATCTGTAATAATCGCTGAAGCGTATGATTGATATTAATTCCATGGTTTCGGTAGAAAAAAAACTAAAAATCGTTTTACTAAAGCTCAATTTCAAAACTTCAAACAGTTTTTTTTAATCAATAGCAATAAACTTGCGACATCAAAAAGTAATAAAGGAAAAAATAAGTCTTCTCAAATTACACCGTTGAACAGCACTTTTTGCACATCAACCAAACTACATTTTTATGAAAGTAGTTTTCCACCATGCCAAAACCTCATACTCAGTTTTTCATTCTCTGGTCGAATTTTCCTTTAAAAGGACTTCAAAGTTGCAAAGGACATGTCCCCATGTCCATGAATTTTCGCCGTTTTTGTGCAAGTCGTATTATCGCAACATGGGTATCAAATGAAAGGTGACATTTTGAGCGGAAATGTTGAGTAAACCAATAAACATCAAATAAATAACAATATTGTTTGCACCAATACACTACTAAAAAATAATTATGAATCATAACATACATAAATTGTATTAGGAATTTTGTGAAGAAAATTTTATGGAAGGGGACATGTCCTTTGCAACTTCGAAGTCCTTTTAAAGGAAAATTCGACCAGAGAATGAAAAATTGAGTATGAGGTTTTGGCATAGTGGATCACTATTTTCATAAAAATATAGTTTGGTTGATGTGCATTAAGATTTTTTCATTTTTGTTCAACGGTGTTATGATTAAAGCACGAAAATTCGTTACTTAAATATATACATATATATTTTTCAAAAAATGAGGAATTAAAATTCGAAAGGACCTTTTTTCAACTTTTTTCTACCACTCCCTAAAAACGCAAAATCTGCGTCCTCTTTTATTTGGTAGCAATATCGCATTTTTAGAACTAGATGAAAAACCACACACAATTATTGAATAATTGTATCCTTCAAAATGTCAAGTCCTTTTAAACGCAAACTCGACGAGACAATAAAAAATTAAGTACACAGTTTTGTTATGTTATGGACATTTCCATACCATTTTGCCTCACGGCGTTCCATTAAAATAATAAATATATCAACAATTTGTGGTTGATATATGATTAATATTAATTCAGCTGCTGTAGGAGAAAAACGAGGTTAACATTTTGGTCAGAACATCACTTCGATGCTCTTCGTTAATAGCAAAAAGTTATAAGATAATTTGTATATAAATAAGACACAGTTTACTACCAAAGGTATTAGTGTTAACGTTTTGATTTTTGGATCGCAGATTTCTATACATTAAGTTATTTCCATAAAAGACCACACATCCAATATTTTTGATTTGCTCTTTAAAACATTCAATAATAATTTGTTTAACCAAACAGGCATTTTAGCGGGTTTCAGTTGATTAAGTTTAATACGTTGTTTTAGCTTTTTAAGCAACGGGCGTTAAATCGCCTATTGTTTTAAAATTTTAACAGTTCTAACTAAACAAAACCATTTGCTAATATTTTTATACTTCCAACAAATCAATATTTACTCATGCACACATGAACATGTTTCAAACGAAGGCGGATATTTAAGTCGGGTAATCTGAAAAAATGGCAATTGGATATTCTACTACATTTCATACCTCTCTCCACAAATAAAGGGCACCCTATGAATACAACGACGACAACAGAAACTGTTTCTGCGCATTAGTCGCGAATATTGTTAAAAGTCATAAGCCGCATAAACCAATTGTTAACATACTTTCGTTTTAGTCACATGTATTTATTGTTTCATTTAATGGTGTTTCATATTTTTTGCCAAAAGTACAAATGAAGTGGGAGGGAGTTGGCTTTCCATAAATAATAAAATTATATCACTTATCCATATGTGGCAATAAACGGGATTTCATCACATCTAACATTGATATATTCAGTCACGTGAATATATTTACATATAACACACGCAAAAAGTTATTAAAAAATATATATACACAAATATGCATATCAGGGCATAAAAGAACATAGAATGACATCAGGAACAGGAAGTCTAAATGAATTGATTACTTTTAGCCATTGACTATAAAAATTCACCAATAACAGTCACAGCTGTTTGCTCAAAGTAAATAAATTTGTATACAAAACAATAAAAAATATTATTGATATAAAAATGTGTGATTGACACTTTTTGCTCTACTGGGCGTATGATATGATTTAAGAAATGTGAACCAGAATGACCAAAGCATGTATATTTGCGAATATTTTGTTTGAAAACTCTTTCAATTAACGACGGATTTTAGGAACAAAGTATCGTTTTACTCCAAGTAGTACGGATACTTCATTTATTATTTGCCGTAAGTGATCTTTTGCGGATGTCACGTACTTCAGTCCTTCCCAATCCACATCCATTTCCTCTGCATATGCTTCCTATATCAACATCAGCATCACCATCATCGCATTGATTAATGTCCGTTTGAGTTGACCCTATCATCAGCGATTTCTCACATGCATATATACGAAAACAGGTATAAATATATATGAAAACAAAAATCAATTTAGTATTCACAGTTCATTTTGAACCATAGCGGTTTATTTATGGATCAAAATGTTGTGAAAATATAAAATATGTGTTTTTATATGAATTTGTATGCATTGAAATCTCATGTGGTACGGTTGTGATGGATTATTCTGCTGTTCCTGAGGTAGGCGACTTATAGTAAAAACAGGAAAACACATAAGTTCACTTTAACCGCCCCACACACGCATAATCGATACTGAAAACATTTGCAGTAAAATTCAATAAATATATAAACTATTCATATAAAAACTGTTCATCATCACAATAAGAGCAAAGTTATAATTGAATTTTGAGAGTACCATCAACAGTGCAACTATTCTGACATATTGAAGAAATATACTATTTTAAATAAAGTGGGCCTTTATTACTTACAGGAAATATAGGACATTATAATAATAGTTTTTAATAATAGTTCAAATTTTTAATTATTTTATTTATTATATCGATACTAGCTCCTTAATGTTATCTACTTAAATCAATTTTAAACTATACAGTCGATAAAGAGTTATGAAAGCTATTTCCGTTTTTGTGTAACTGCTCTTGAATTAATATCGAGCATACGCACCGTGTAACCACATTATTTGATTTAACTTTAGTTGGCATAATTTAAGTTGTTTCTAAAATAATTATCAAATTTTTAGATAATGTCAACGAGACTATCCAACGATAATTATCTGAAAACTCCTTCCTTAGCTTGTCCATGCAACTGTTTGTACTTATCTACTTAATTTGAATGTACTTATATTTTTTACATTCCCTATTCTAATTCATTACTAACTGGTTTACGTTTTTCTCTCTAATTACAGGTAAGATTTCAAAAACATTTTAAATGGATTTTGATAGAGGTAAGCTTGTTGGTTTAAGCATTGATTACAGAATAAATATATATACACGTATACAACGAAATAGTCTTCTATCGGAGGTTGATTATTTAATTTTATTGGGACAATCTTTTCCACAATGACAATAAAAAATTAGCCCTGTATCATTTGTTAACAGCCATTGATAGTGGATACTATGATGATAATTAATTTACAAAATAAACTAGAAAAGAAAGGCTAAAGTCGGACGGGGCCGACTATATGATACCTTCCACTTTCTATCCAATTACAATTCACTTCGGTAAAGAAGTGAAATGGGGAGGATTTTTGCATCGTATGTGTTTGACACAAAAAGTTAAATCGGAAAGGACATGAGTATTGGGGGTATATTGAATCTTGGAACGACGTGACGCGCTTTAATCATACATGTTTATAGGTGAAATATAAAATAAAAAGTTTGGCCATAATCGGTTAATCATTTGGGAGATGTTGTGCCAATTTAATCGGGAACAACATTTGTTGAGGGCTATATCGAAATCTGAACCGATCTTATCCACTTTCACCATAGGTATTTCTAGTTGGATTATAAGGTGTTGTGCCAAATTTTAAGAAAATCGAGTACACTATGTGGTTTCTAGATCAAAAAAGTCAAATCGGGAGTGACATTTGTATGGGGGCTATATCTAAAACTGTACCGTTTTGCTTCAAATTAAAAACCGGTTGGCCCGGTTTTCGGTTTCGGGTTTGATCACTCTAATAGCTAGATATATTTAGGTTTTTTTTGAGAGGCAAAGAGAAACATGTGAAACATTTTGTTTCACTGTTTTCAGTGATGTTCTGTGTGTTTTGTGGCTAGTTTCTATGGGTTACGGCGACATGAGAAAATGATGGGAAGAGGAAACAGGGGAGAATAAAACAAATGTGCAAGAACAAGTAAATACTCGGGTGGGTGTGTATTGCGTATTGATATAAAAATAAATTTCAAATTAATTGAATAACTGTTTTACTACCAATAAATATACCGCCTCAAATGGTTTATATTTTGCAAAATGGATGAATCGTTTAAATGAAATTGCATTAGCATGAATTAAATTCACACGATATTTGAACAAATATTGGAAGTATTGGAAGGGAAGCTTTTACAACAACATTGCAGATATTTACCTTCTGTCATGTTGCAACAAATGTAAGGCAAATATTAAATAAATGATTATTATTATTAGAAAATAATAATAAGTAATAAGTTGTGCATTACAATTGTAGGCATAGTTTAATAGGGAAATATAGGCATTATTATATCGAAATTACAATGAATTTTGAGATTATCAAGCTAATTAATAAAAAAATTTTTAATTCAAACTGGGAAAATAAAAAAAATTTTTAATTTGGAATTCTTGATTCAGCGCTCTACGTTCCTATATTCAGAGGTGTTTTTATGTTTTTAACTTGCATCGCCTTAATATAACCCAAATTTCCAGGACAATCACTACAGAAAGTGAACTATATCGGTCCATATTTTCATATCACCTCATTTTCATTTTTCATTTTCATATCATCTCTATACCCGTGTTGCTCCAGTATTGATTTTTTTAAGTGAACAACAATTTCCAATATGTTTTATTATTTATTGGACCTTCCGTACCATAAGTATTTAATTTTTTTTCTAAAGAATATTTACAATTAATAGCCAAGAAGAGTTTGCAAAACGATATCCAAATATTAAATTAGCATTAAATGACAATTCAAATGTCTAGAACTGAGATATTTATTCTTTTCAGACGTCTGTAGCCTTCATAATTTAGCAGCTCTCTAGCGAGTGTATTGGGATGGATGTGAAGCTTGCGGCTTCTTCTTTAACCATTGGCAAATGGAAATAGATAGATTTGATGAATAAAGTATATATATTGTTGATCGTCATAAAATCCCAAGACGATAGGCGTGTTAATTTTCCTACCATCCGTCTGAGTAAACCAATGAGCTTAGAGTATTCTGGGGGGTAGTACTGTGTGGCAAAAAAAATCAATTTCCTTTGAAACGACAGCAGGTAGAATCATGAAATTCGGTATGTATATCCCTCTAATTGCGAAGATAAGTAAAATAGAAGGATTTTTTAAAATTCGTTCTTTTGAAAAGGGGGATAAAAATGGTACCACCAAACCGCAGAAGTTGAAATCTTAAATACGATGTATACACTAATCTGACTGTGTGGAAGCGAAACATAAAGGAAATTTTCTAAATTTGGATTTTTAGGGAAAATGACGCGAAAGGGGATAAAAATAGTACCAACCAAACGGCTGCTCTTTCGATATTCGGAACGAAATTGGTAACAACCAAACCGCTGAAGTTGAAATCATGAAATTCGGTGTATACATCCATTTGACAGTATAGACGTGAAACATAAAAGATTTTTTCGAAATGGGGCGACTGGATATAAAATGGTACCAACCAAATGGATACAGGGAAAGTAGTGAAATTCACTGTGTACATTGCTCTGAATGCATAGACGCGAAAAAGATATTTGGATATTCTTATCTTCAGGATCTAAATGGTGTTAAATTTAGATACTGTCAAGCGGCTGTAGCTAGAATCATGAAATTTGTCTGACCGCGTAGACGCATAAAATAAGAGGATTTTTTTTCAAATACGTACTTTATAGTCAAAATGAAAAATATAATAAAACTGATATTAAGCAAACGGCTGCATCTAAAATAGAGAAATTAGGTGTGTATATTCTACTGAGAACGCGAAACATATTAAATCTTCAAAATTATTGCCTTTTCTATCAAAATGGTACGGACATTTGGGCTGTAACTAGAATCAAGCAATTGCAAATGGGAAAATCGCCCTGAGGGAAATTGTTTCTACTTAATAACGACTAACAAAGCACCTGATACTTAGGGCGTATTTTTGAAGATTGCTGCCTCAAGTTCAAGAAGTTTTATATTTATATAGCAGAGGACTATTAATATTATAATAATGAAGCGTCACTATTTATTTAAAAAATATCACAATTTTGTAATATGTAAGTGCACTTCTATGTAATGTTGGCAGCCTGTAATCTGCCGGTAATACTGTAGAATGAACTCCGTGGTGGTGGGTATTTAAGTTTCGGTCCGACCGAACTTAACGCCATTTTACTTGTTCCTTTCTTCAATTGACCCTAAAAGTACGAATTTGGAAATATCTTTTTTTTTTGAACATCTACGCAGTGGTACCGCTTGGTTGGTACCAATATTATCCCATTTTGATCCTAAAGGTACGGATGTGAAAATATATCTTTATTTTTCGTGTCTACGCAGTCAGAACAATGTAAACACCGAATTTCATTATTCTAACAGCACTCGTCTGGTTTTTATCACCTTTCGCCACATTTCCCGTCTTAAAGTAAAAATTGCTTTATGTTTCGTGTCTGCACAGTGAGATGAATACTAAAATGTATTTTTATAATTTAAATCTTCCAGATCGGCTTAGACTCACCGGTTGAATCGATTGATTGTGTGTCTATCCGCACTCTCTGTCTAAACAAATCTTTTTGTGATATAATTTGACAATATAAGGAATGTGTGTGAAATTTCAATATCATAGCAATTTTCCCTTTAATTATACCCTCAATCTATAGAGTGGGAGGGTATATACCATTTGGCACAGACAAAAAGTGAAACGCAATGAAGGAGTGATTTAAGTATGTTTTGACCAAATCCGTTTCATGACTTTTTAAACTGTCTGAACAATGTCAGTCCGTCCGTCCGTATGGCTGTCTGGTGAACACTCTCGAAAGGAGTTAAGGAATCAATTCAAACTTTGCATATGGTAATATTTTTCCCAAACTTAGTTAAGCGCCCTGGCCACACGTCAAACTGTTCGTTCAAACTCTTGTATGTATAGGTAATATTTTGTTTTCCTTATCACAGCCACACATCAAACTCATAGCAACAAACTTCATTTCAAAGTTGTCATAAAAACGAAAGGACGGTGTTTTTTGGACGCAAAATAGTTTGTTTATTGTGAAAAAATTGTTTTTCTTTTTTTTGTTTTCTACTGAAATATGAGCGAAAATTAAAAAATAAAGACAATTGACGTTTTTTCGTGAATTTCGAAAATTAAAAAATAAAGACAATTGACGTTTTTTCGTGCACACACTCAAACTGACTTCAAACAGGCTTCATATCTCTGCTGCGACGAAGCAAATATCTAAATGGTTTTGATTTTCTTCAAACTCACACAAACCTATCCGTGTGAGTTTTTTTTTTACTAACACAATCAAAAAAATGACAGTTTGAAGAGTGAGTTTGATGTGTGGCCATGGCGCTTAACACAATCAAAAAAATGACAGTTTGAAGAGTGAGTTTGATGTGTGGCCATGGCGCTTTAAAGTTAAAGTTCGAAATTGTCACGCCCCTTCTGGTACCTTCCACACAAAATGGTCATATTCCTATTTTAAATTAAAATCATTGTAACTTCCAAACGGATATTCATAATCAGCTATATTTTGGTATATGATAACGTTTTTATAATCAATTTAACCGTACAGAAAATGGAGGGGTTTGTAACGCCTCTTCTAGTACCTCCAAAACAAATCACCCTAACCTACGTAAAATTAAAGCTGTTATAACTAATATACGGATGATCGGAATACTCTGAAATTTGACGTTCGTAATGTTTTTTATAGACATTGTATTCACGTATTATATTAGTATATTATGCCACACCCCTTGTGGTACCTCCCACAAAAATTGGCATTCGCTTTGGTTCAAATGAAACTAATAGCCCCTTCTAGTACCTCCACACAATTGTCCCTATCCTAGCCAAATTTAAATCCTTCAAAACTTTAATACATCATGTTTTTACAGCTGTTTTATAAATGTGGAAGCTGGGACCATGTGCCATGAACCCTACAGTACCTTTCACATAAATTATCCGACCCGAAGTCAAATTTAAGTCCTTATAACATACATGCATATGGTATTCGAGAGTTATGGTATGTATATACAGGGTTTTCCAACAACAGGTGTCATTTTTGAGATAAATGATTGGAAGTTTATTTCATAGTAAAGAAGAAGGTATGCCGTTAATAGTGAAAAACAACATCAGCCAAATGGCCACACGACCACGCTTACAGGACCATATCCTTTTCATGAAATTTTCCATAACCAATCGCAAAGTTGCTGCCATATGTCCTCGATAGCCTCACGAATTCTATGATGCAAATGTCAGATCGGTTCAGTTTTATATAGAGATACCTCACAAATTCCACTCCCGATTCGACTTTTTCTGCTCTAAAAACCACATATTTTAACAGATCTTCTTCAAATTTGCAAAATATCACATAATTCCACTAGAAACACCCATGGTAAAAATGGATCAGATCGGTTCAGATTTATATGGAAGCACCTATTGTGAAAGTGGGTCACCGATAAAAATATTCTTCTCGATTTGACAAATTGGATCAGGTCATATTAGCCTATGATTAGGAAACATACAAAAATTCTTCCCGTTTTCACTTTTTTACCGAATTGAATTGTATTCGGATGGAAAGTGGAGTGTATCATATAGTCGGCCCGCCCGACATTAGCCTTTCCTTACTTGTTAGTAATGGCGTAGTTTCTACTTGTCAAAGAATAAAAGCTTCAAAAGTGACAGCTACCGAAATACCGGGTGATTCAAAATAACACCTCTTTTTGGAAAACCCTGTATAAGTCGGTTTTGCCCACTGACGCCTACTTACTTGTTTTTGCATCAGCTTGTATGAAAATATTGCAATGTGAGGCGTGAAAATATATTAGGATGATGATTCAATAACGGCCGAAAGACAGCATAAGCAGTTCGATGCTCACCTTAGTTGGTTACCAGGAATAACTGTAAGACCTTGACATTTACATCACTTCGCTTTCTTCGTTTTCATAATAGGTTCGAAATCCATTCAAAGTAATCCAGTACATTCGCCTTATTCCTGAGTAAGCACTATGTGAGTGGCGTCGATCTAAATCAGATCATTTAAAGATTTCTTGTCTTAACTCGAACTCTCTGAAAGCACCACTTTATTGGAATAACTTAATCCAAAATGAGCCGAAATGAAATTAACTCTGACGAACACATACATACCCTTTTTATAAAACTATTCCCTGATATGCTTCCGTATAGATACTCGATACTAATTTCCCACGACCTACTTCATGCAAACTGAGACTTTTAATATCCTGCAAATTTAATGCTTCCAACTGCTTCTGTCCCACTTAGCTCTGCAATTGTTCATTTATAATGAATATCCTCTGATTGACATTCTTTATTTTATTTCTTAAGATAAATGTCCAATATAGATACATGTACATTAGGATGGGCGGTCACTCCCCAGAAATGAAGATTGGATTGTTTAATGATGATCTGCAAAATATTTCGTCACTGGATCAAGCCAAACGCTCCTGAAAATACCTCTATAAATCATACTTTTCCCGTGTAATTTCTTTTATGTTGGATTTTTGTCCATTTTTTCTGAATTAATAGACTATTGGAAGCAAACAAAAAATCTTATTATTATATTAGAATAACTCATTGCTCGTATTATTGGACGTTTAGATTGATTTTTTGTGGGTTTCAAAGTGACAGCAACAAACTCATATTTATTGGGAACATTTTTTAAAAGGTGTTATGAAAATTAAATAAAAGGGATATATACCTGTCGAATAATGCCTAAATGATGAATATCGGACGATAAATGGCGTCACTAATTATTTGCGAAATAATTTAATACAGGATTATGAGAGCCTCTCTCTCATTTTACAAAAATGAGCGCTGCGAAGTCAATTTATTTCCGATGTTCATCATATGGGCATCATTCGAAAGGTATTGATAGCAGCTATTTATTTTTTGTATAACACTGGCA
Organism: Polietes domitor; assembly: GCA_947397865.1. Lineage (NCBI taxonomy): Eukaryota > Metazoa > Arthropoda > Insecta > Diptera > Muscidae > Polietes > Polietes domitor. Next base: position 54,874 of record CANDYM010000659.1, read on the forward strand.
CCAAATAAGAAAAAGTTTTCAGTTGTCACAATAAAAAACGAAAAAAATTGCTATAAGTGTCCAATAATTCGACCAATAAGTTACTCTAAGACAAGAATCAAAATTTATATTTAAAGTGCTTCCGAGGGTCTATTAATTCAGAAAAAAATGTAACAAAAAAGTCACGTAAAAAAGTGCATGGGAAAAACATGATTTTTGGAGGTGTTTTCAGGAGCGTTTAGCTCACAGATGGCTTGAATCAGTGACGAAATATTTTGCAGATCATCATTAAACAATCCAAAATTTATTTTCGTGGGGTGACGGGAAATTGTTTTTCCATTTCCGTATAACTGTCATCCTCATTTGCCGCTATACAACTACTTGGAACTGCAACATGGAATGAGAGGCACACAATGGCACAAGTATCTTGAGTGGATTTTTAATCAAATGCAGTGTGTATGTTTGATCAGGATTTCAGATGATAAATAATCACTCGGTGAATAAAGGTGGTGAACTTGTTTCCTAGTTTGTAACACAATAGTGATAGGATTATTCCTCCTGGTTGTTCTAGCCGAGCCCCGGTCTTTCTTATATGATCAAACTCCTGTCGTGCAGTATTGATCCTTAAGAATTGCTTTCCAAGACTCAATGAAAGACAAATTTTCTTCCTCCTAGCCTTTCTACAAGATCCTTTGTAGATGATCCTTCAACTTTGACCTTTGGCTTCTTATTTCCACAGTGTCATATGTTCTGGTCCACTTCGGAGTTGGATCCAGTCATCAAATACCAATCAATTGCCTACACAGACATTTTCTTAATATGCATTCTACAGCCGGTAACAGATGATTGTTGAAACTGTTGCAAAACTCAGCAAAAGAAAAGAAAGATGGCTCACTTTTACTTCACAAAATTCCTTAATTTTGTTTTATTTAAAGATTTAGTTAAATGCTGCAGTACTTGTCATACCCAATTTGTTCTGCCATCAATTCTAATTTTTAAAATGACTCGTCATTGTAAATTTGCCAATAAATTTTTTTCAATAACGTAGAACAATTTATCGCATTCATACCAATTTTTCACATTCCATTTTTGTGTCAGATGGGAATTTCAATGGAAAATGGCATAAATCATTTTCATGTTTGAATATGAAACAGTTTTCATATCGTTAATTTATGTAACATTTTTCAACGACAGTCAGTCTGTTGGGTTATTTGCTTACTTCAATGGCGTTGAACTTTTAAGTGGAGCAGGCAGATGTCGGGTGAGCCTCTCTCTCATTTTACAAAAATGAGCGCTGCGAAGTCAATTTATTTCCGATGTTCATCATATGGGCATCATTCGAAAGGTATTGATAGCAGCTATTTATTTTTTGTATAACACTGGCACCAAATAAGAAAAAGTTTTCAGTTGTCACAATAAAAAACGAAAAAAATTGCTATAAGTGTCCAATAATTCGACCAATAAGTTACTCTAAGACAAGAATCAAAATTTATATTTAAAGTGCTTCCGAGGGTCTATTAATTCAGAAAAAAATGTAACAAAAAAGCCACGTAAAAAAGTGCATGGGAAAAACATGATTTTTGGAGGTGTTTTCAGGAGCGTTTAGCTCACAGATGGCTTGAATCAGTGACGAAATATTTTGCAGATCATCATTAAACAATCCAAAATTTATTTTCGTGGGGTGACGGGAAATTGTTTTTCCATTTCCGTATAACTGTCATCCTCATTTGCCGCTATACAACTACTTGGAACTGCAACATGGAATGAGAGGCACACAATGGCACAAGTATCTTGAGTGGATTTTTAATCAAATGCAGTGTGTATGTTTGATCAGGATTTCAGATGATAAATAATCACTCGGTGAATAAAGGTGGTGAACTTGTTTCCTAGTTTGTAACACAATAGTGATAGGATTATTCCTCCTGGTTGTTCTAGCCGAGCCCCGGTCTTTCTTATATGATCAAACTCCTGTCGTGCAGTATTGATCCTTAAGAATTGCTTTCCAAGACTCAATGAAAGACAAATTTTCTTCCTCCTAGCCTTTCTACAAGATCCTTTGTAGATGATCCTTCAACTTTGACCTTTGGCTTCTTATTTCCACAGTGTCATATGTTCTGGTCCACTTCGGAGTTGGATCCAGTCATCAAATACCAATCAATTGCCTACACAGACATTTTCTTAATATGCATTCTACAGCCGGTAACAGATGATTGTTGAAACTGTTGCAAAACTCAGCAAAAGAAAAGAAAGATGGCTCACTTTTACTTCACAAAATTCCTTAATTTTGTTTTATTTAAAGATTTAGTTAAATGCTGCAGTACTTGTCATACCCAATTTGTTCTGCCATCAATTCTAATTTTTAAAATGACTCGTCATTGTAAATTTGCCAATAAATTTTTTTCAATAACGTAGAACAATTTATCGCATTCATACCAATTTTTCACATTCCATTTTTGTGTCAGATGGGAATTTCAATGGAAAATGGCATAAATCATTTTCATGTTTGAATATGAAACAGTTTTCATATCGTTAATTTATGTAACATTTTTCAACGACAGTCAGTCTGTTGGGTTATTTGCTTACTTCAATGGCGTTGAACTTTTAAGTGGAGCAGGCAGATGTCGGGTGACAACATTTCCCTGACGTACTGTTTTCGTATTTTCGTTGACATTCACGTTCATATTTATTTTTAATGTTTTGCTAATACCCCAGCAGGTGAATGTAAACAAATAAAATGGCACGTTTGCAAATACGATTCACGTAATGTACCATGGCACAGTCGTACAATTGTCATCGTTTATTCACATTTGACATTTTCAGCAGCACCCGGTCAATGTGATCGCCAGGGTTATTGTTGTTATAATTATTACTATGTCAGCTACACATGATAATACTTCAGTAACCTAGAAATGTACAACTACGAGGTGGTAGGTAATGGTGGCGAGGTGTTTGTATTACCTCCTGTTAGGTTAGGTTGTGGTGGCAATCAGAAATCAGGCATCTGACTCACATCGACCACAAGAGTTCCATTGGAATTTACTTCCATCATCGAAACCAACCTGAACGACTTACAAAATGCTTTATCCTGTCGATGTCTACACCGACCAACTCACCGAAGCCCTCAAAGAAAGATGAAATCAGTGCCACCTAACGTCTTCTAGACGGACAGAGAAGGCGATCAAAAAAATTCGTTCGACTCGATGCCTAGCCCTGTCAAGACTGAAATCTTTCGAGTGAAATAAAGTAGCCCGACCTCTTCATATCATAATTTGGCCAGACCATCTACGTGTTTAGGCCTGACCACCTGCTGTTCGCCAGCAACAGTACCTCCTGCCTGAACTGAAGCCTGCATGTCGACATGGGTGTACCTATAGAATTTGTAGGTCGTTTCTAATCTGGATGCCCCTGGATATTCGGAATCCGCAATATTTTGTTATTTGATAATGTTTTTATAATCACTTTAAGTATACGAAATATGGCGTGATTTTCCACTTCCATTCCAGAACCTCTCACACAAATCACCCTAAACTATGTAAAATTAAAGCTGTTATAACTTCTATACAAATGATTAGAATACTGTGAAATTTGATATTTGACAATGCTTTTACAGAATTTACATTCACATGGTGTATGTACAATATTGCCACACCTTCACTGGTACTTCCCACACAAAGTGGCACAAACTTTGGTTACAAAATAACTGACATAACATTCATATGGATAGTCCAAATCATCTGCAATTTGATATTTGAAAATGGTTTTAATAATCACTTTAATAGAATAATCCCCGCATTCTGGATTCACTTTTTTCTTGAAAACCCGTGATTGGCATCACTAATTGCGACGCATCCACTCCTAACCAATGACTTGGCATAGGAACAAATTCCGGACTTTTTAATTGGATGTTCTTTAGAAAAAAGAGTTTTTGTATGATCATTTGAATCGTTTGAAGTCGGTTTCAAATTCGTTGATGACTTATTGCTAGTGCTATGGTCCAACCAAAACGGTGCCTTGTCGATCAAATGAAAGAACCATTTCTTGCATCCTAAACTTAATCTTACTCACAACTACATGCGGTAGATGATACATTGGCCTAATTTTTCTCCCATTGTTTTTGTTGAAGTTGGAGTTTTGGCCCTATGTTACAGCTGGCATTCAACCAATGATCCCAAAAACCATTTGATTTTATTATTCTTTACATCTATCATAACTCATAAGTTGTTGGTAACACTACACTAGATTGTTTTTGTTTCCATTTGGAAACTTTTCCAATCACAATCACAATAAGCCCAAAAAAACAAGAACTTTCGTGACTAGAACAAGGAGTGAAACAAAAACAACAACTAAAGCATAAACTAATAAAAAGGATAATAATTACAGTTTTGGTGCTTATTAATTATTAAAAATGGTTAATAAAACTTTTTTACAATCTCATGTTGTTCTATCCATGGTCGTTGTCCTTTTTCATCGTCGAAAGATGTTTCCTCTAATGATTACTGCGAACGAACAACGACGACAACAGCGACTCCCATAAAACAAATTAGTTTTGGTAAAACCGGCAACAATACGAAAAGCAGAAAACACACAAATAACTGGGCATAAAAGGAAAAAACCGGCGCTCGAAAAAACGACCTCTACTCAGGATGAACACAAATATTGGCAAAATGTCCACGTACATTTGAGAAGGATAATTCTATTGGTGGTCACAAAATAAACTTGAAAGGCGAATGCTTCAAGTTTGCTTTGCTTTGGACGATGATAGCTTTCATTCGCTCGATCCATTATATTTTCTTCAAGGTATAGCTTTCTATCTACGATGTTGCCCACATACCTCGCACTGTCCGAAATATGACCTGACCAAATTTGTCAAATCGAGAAGAATATTTGTATCGCGACTATATCCAAACATGGAATAAAGTGACCCATTTGCACAATAGATTCCACCACTTCAAGTATAAAGTGTTATGCTCAATATGAAGAAATTCGGTGAAAATACGTGGTTTCTGGGGCGGAAAAAGTCAAGCCGGGGGCGAAATTTTTATGGGAGCAATATATACATCTGAACCGATCTGACCCATTTTCACTATGGATGTTTCTAAAGGGTGATTTTTTAAAAGCTATAGGAAAGTTTAAAAAAAAACACATAAAATTCAGAAAAATGCATGAAAGCTTTATTTGAATCGATAGTACGGTCCATATAATTTAATGTTTGAAGATTATTTCAGGCAAATGTTGACCTTGACTGCGCCTCAAATGGTCCATCCGCTTAGTCCAATTTTGGTATTTCAACGTTTTTGAGCAACAGAGGCCCAATTGCTGTGAACGGCGACGAATCGATAATAGATGGTGATCATTAACACTGGCCGATATAGCTGCGATATTTTCTTCAGATCGCACTCTACGTAAGCGTGTTGGTGGTTTAATGTCCAACAATGTAAATTTGGTGCGAAATTTAGTCACAATAGCCCGAATAGCCGCGTTGTTCGTTTGTAAGACGATTCATGGTTAAATTATAGACCAAACTGAAGATGTTTGACGGTGAAACAAAACACGAAACGTGTGTCAGCTGTTTAAACCAGTGTTGCCAAAAAGATAAAAGCTAAAAATCACCCATTAGATATGTATATATTTTGCAAGATTTGAAGAAGATCTGTTAAAATATGTTGTTTATAGAGTGGAAAAAGACAAGTCGGGAGTGAAACTTGTGTGGGAGCTATATATAAATCTGAACCGATCTGACCCATTTTCCCCATGGGTGTTTCTAGTTGAAATATAAGATAGTTTACAAGATTTGAAGAATATCTCTTAAAAAATGTGGTTTATAGTGTGGAAAAAGTCAAATCGAGAGTGAAATTTGTGTGGGAGCTATATATAAATCCGAACCGATCTGACCCATTTTCACCATTGGTGTTTCTAGTGGAAATATAATATGTTTTGTAGATTTTGAAGAAAATCTGCAAGATTTGAAGAAGATCTGTTAAAATATGTAGTTTCTAGAGCGGAAAAAGTCAAATCGGGAACGAAAGTTGAATGAGAGCAATATATAAATTCGAACCGATCTAACCTATTCCCACCATAGGTGTTCCTAGTTTATATACGATGTTTTGTCGATTTTGAAGAAAATCTGTTAAAATATGTGGTTTCTAGAGCGGAAAAAGTCAAATTGAGAGCGAAAATGTGTGAGAGCTATATACAAATCTGAACCGATCTGACCCATTTTCCCCATGGGTGTTTCTAGTTGAAATATAAGATAGTTTACAAGATTTGACGAATATCTCTTAAAAAATGTGGTTTAAAGTGTGGAAAAAGTCAAATTGGGAGTTAAATTTGTGTGGGAGCTATATATAAATCTGAACCGATCTGACCCATTTTCACCATGGTTGTTTGAAGTGGAAATATAAGACGTTTTGGTTTTTGGTATCTAGAGTGAAAAGAGACAAATCTGGAGTGAAATTCGTATGCGGGCTATATCTAAATCTGAACCGATTTTCTTCAAATTAAATAGCGTCCGTCCTTCATGAAAAACTACGTTGTGCAAAGTTTCATTTAGTTCTGGCTATAATTGCGACCTGTACTTTGATTACAAGAATAGATGGACGGACGGACATTGCTAAATCAATTCAAAAACTGATTCTAAGTCGATCGGAATAATTAACAATGGGTCTATCTCGCTTCCTTTTGGGTGTTGCAAACAAATGTGCAAAGATATAATACTCTCGTGGAGTGTACAAAAATTGCACGGGAAAAAAATAATTTTTAGAGGTGTTTTCAGGAGCGTTTAAATCACAGATGGCTTGACCCTGTGACGAAATATTTTGCAGATCATCATTAAACAATCCAATCTTCATTTCTGGGGGTGACCGCTAAGATTTATTTTCGTGACCCATCCTAATGTATAGTACCCATACAAAAATCCTTCCCGATATCACTTTTTTCCCCGAATTCAATTGTCATGGGGAAGAAAGTGGATGGTATCATATAGTCAGCCCCGCCCGACTTTAGCCTCTCCTTACTTGTTTAAATATCTATTACTGTTTTTACAATTCGCAAAAAATAGATGTGTATAAAAATATAAAACTAAATAAACAAGCGAAAAAAGTATATTCGTAACGCTGTTCGAGGTAACCTCTAAATAAATTGAAATAACTTCAAGACAAATAGAATATTTATTATCAACATCATTAGAAAATTGTAATCAATCGAATTTTATTTATTCATAATCCTGAATATTCGTCTTCGGCTAATCAGCTTTTTTGCCGACGGCCGATTAATGACCTATTATTTTTGGCCGAAGGCCGAAACACCTTGGACGTTTGTATGGGGGTCCACATTTATTGTATGTGTTTCTAGGTGAAACGTCCAAAATCTGATCGAAATAAAGTAAATATGGCTAAATCGATTCTAAAAGTGATTCTACGCCGATAGGTATTGGTCTCAATTCCTTTTAGATGTTGCACACAAGTCCACGAATATTCTAGGGGAGACATAACAAGTAAAAAGGCGTTAAGTTCGGGCGGTTTGAATCTTATTTACCCTCCACCATGGATTGGATTCCACACTATTACCAGCAGATTAAAGGCTATCGCGTATAAGTGATGTAAAATATTAGGAAAATTTAGACTTTGGCGAAATATATTGGATTTAATAGATTTAATATCTAACTTTGTCATTCCGTTTGTATCACCTTGCCCGCCTCCCTCCTCCGCCCGTCTGTTGAAAGCACGCTTGCATCTAAACGAAAAGAGCTAGGACGTCCAAATTTTCCATAAATACGTCTAATACTCGTAGATCGTTTGGGATTGAAACTGGGTGAAATCGGCCCAAAGGGAAAATTTTTTCCCTCACAAGGACTAAAAATACCCACAATAACCCCTAATATTCTAGGGTATTTAAGCATATGTTTTTTAATTTGTCTGCTTGTACTTACCTGACACTGGGTATGTGCATTACCCCTATATCAAAAACGTGCTCCATTAAGTGATTCCTATTCGTAGGGGGTAAAATGGGGCAAAGAGGGATACAAATGGTACATATCAAACGGCAGCAGCTAGAAACACGAAAACGGAACGATGTGTACATTCCTCTAATTGAGTAGGTACATAATATAAAAGTATTTTTTCCAAATTCGTACTTTTAAGTGATAAAATGGGAATAGATGGATAAAAATGGTACCCACCAAACGGCTGCACCTAAAATAATGAAATTCGGCATATACATTCCTATGATTGCGTAGACATGTAAAATAAACGGATTTTTTGAAATTCGTACTTTTTGGGGTTAAAATGAAAAAAGGGCATAAAAATAGTACCAACCAATTGACTTCAACTTCAGCTAGTTTTAAAGGAAAACATAATCTAATTAACACAAATCTTTCTACATTGCAGAACTCAACATTAATACCTCATTTGATATATTTTATTTCTAGTCAAAGACTACTTTATATTTGTAGTGAATAAAACATTTTCAGTTCTTGTATTTTAATTAATCATTAACGTTTTGGTCATTTGTAAACATGCGTAAAGTGTAGCGGCAAACTCTAAAATCTTACTTTCAATGGAACATTTTGTTTATTATATTTTTTATTATTATAGTAATTTTTTTACTATAGGGATTTAGAAACACTTCGGAAGTGGCTATTATCCTGAGATATGGATGATGGATATATTAGAGATATTATCATGTTTCATAAATGTTGAAATTACTAAAAATACTTCACTCTTCTGTATTCGGAAAGGTTGATATTGATTTTTTGAAGCAGTTAGTGGCAGGAAGTTATAATATGTTTTTATTGTTTGTATTATTCAATTAAATTTAATTTAAATTTATCTGTGTCTTTGATGACATTAATAACACCAACTATTTCAGTCGTAGGCCTCAGGGAACCTTGTCTCACACTTATGGTTACCGTAGCTACCGCTTATCATGCGATTGAGAAGAAACATATAATATTTGTATCAAAAGATTCGTTTGTGGTCTCCGTATGTGTATGATTGATATTACATGAGCTGCTGTAGGAGAAATACAAGTATAACATTTTAGTCACAGCACTTATTTTAAATTTGAAACCTGTTCTCAATAGCTCAGTATAAGTTCATTTTTATATAACACACGTTAAGAGCAATGGGGTTAGTGTTAATGTTAAATGTAAACTGAAAATAATACATAAAACATTTAAAACATCAGTAGATGTTATTGCAGATTTCTATATATTAAATTATTTTCGTATCAAATATTTTTGATTTGCACTTTAAAGCATTCAATAATAATTTTTTATAAATATGTTAGGTTTTTTAGTTCGTTATAGTTTACTGCGTTGTTTTAGTTTTTAAATCATCGGGCATTAAATCGCCTATTATTTTACAATTTTAGCAGTTTTAACTAAACAAAACCATTTGGTAATACATTAACACCTTCAACAAATCAATATTTACTCATGCAAACGTGAACATGTTTCAAACGAAGGTGGGCTATTAAGTCGGGTAAAAAGTAAAAATAGCATATTTCTCATACTTTTAGGTATTCCATTAATTAGCATACCCGAAAACAAATATGAACGAATGAATGTATGCATACTTAACCAATTTTTTGCACATTCATCGGAAATATTCCAAAACTCATAAGCCATAAAAACAAATTGTTAACATACTTTCGTTTTATTCGCATATACTTTTTGGTTCAGTTTCACATTTCTTTTGCTAAAAAATGTTTCCAAATCGAGGGAGGGATTTGGTTTTCCATAAATAATTAATAAAATAATATCACTTATCCATGTGGTAGGTAGTAAACAATATTCCAGCATATTGAGCATTGATTTATGTAGCCACACGGATGTATTTACATGGAAATATTAAACATTTATTAACATAAAACATCGGAATCAATGGAAATATATGCTCTAATATACATTTCATGATATAAAGTAGAATAGCATTACATATATTTCATCACTTTTCACGTTTTTATTGACTATAAAAAGTCAGCATATCACAGCTGTGATGAGCATGTTCAGAAAGCAACAATTATATTTGCAATTGTGAAAATAATTAATATTTTCCCAATAAACCAAATTTAACAAATTAAAATTTAAACAAAAACAACCAACGATGCAAATGTAATGCATGCAATGGCATTGTACTATATGTTCAATATTAAACTTTACATACATATATGTTTTAGATTCAAATAATATTAATCAAATATCGCCTGCTTTTTATTTGTTTTATTCAATTTGTTTTCTTTTTTGGCATTCAATTCAGTCGTGACATTCCATCAATTTTAATTTCATTCAATTGCATACGCTCCGCTGTCCAAGCAAATTTAGCTAGACAATTTCACATTTGTATTTACATTCAGTGAATGGATTTCATTGAACTTATTTTATTGCAGCAATAATATGGTCGATGTGCAGCAAAAAAATCTCAAGTCACATAATTATGTTTCTGAGTTATTGAAGATCTAAAGACTATTGATTCGCACAGTTGGGTGCATGGATGAATTGTTTTGATACAATAACTACAAAACTACTTTAAGTATACATGGAAATGTTTACAGGGCAGATACTATGACTTTTGGGGCACTCTTGCATCATTAATTCCATTTCATAAAAAAAACCGACCGACTTGATAACTTTTTGCAGCACACCGACGATATATACTTGCATATATGAATGCATGTAGTAGATATTTATAAATCGTAGTGGTTTGTTAAATTTATTACCATTTGAGTTATATAAATGCTAGTGAAACATATAATTCATAGAGCAAATAAAATTAAGTGTTCAATTAAACTGGAAATAAGTATCAGAGAAAAGAAGTATATATTAAAAAACTATTAGATTTTGTATGTATATGAACGATTGTATGCCACGAACTAAATTCGAATTGTATTATATTTTCATTGAGATATTAGAATATTTAGTATCCAACAAAGATATATACACTACCTAGAAAGAGTCTGCGTACACTAATATTTTTTAGTAAAATTTCAACTTTTTAAAATTGAATTATTTTTATATTCACGTTTTATAATCTTTTTAATTGATACATTGCTGCATTTCTCACCAGTAAAAATGATACTGGGGAAGTTATATTCGGCTTTTTAATTCAAAAGTTATCGATAAATTTGTGTCAATACCCTAAAATGAGGTGCAAGAAAAAGTCTGCGTAGAAATGTTTTAAAACGGTGAATCAAACAATTATTCTTAGGTTTTTTCACTCCAATCACATGTTGCACTTCAAGTATACTGAGCTTAATCATATTTGAGTGTTTTGTTTAACGTTTACAACATGCCTCCTAAAAGAAAATAAGGAAAAGCTAAAGTCGGGCGTGGCCGACTATATAATACCCTACACCACTCCCTGCGTATATACCTCGCTTTAATTACGAAACCCAGGTATATCATGGGAGCAATTTTATGTAGTTCATATAAACTATACACTAATATAGTAATTCATCTTTAGTAAAATTTAATGAATATGGTAAATAATAAAGTAATTGATCCAATTTTCCAGCAGATATTCCGAGTAAAGTAAATATAAGTGGAAAAATTGATCAAGATCCAAAGACAAATACAAATTATATAGCACTAATAGGATAAATCGGACGGACATTTGAAGGGGGCCTATAACAACACTTGAGGCCTGTGCCAAAACATGCGCCTATACATTTCTCATTCACGAGATATTCCTAGTTGAAACATAGAATAATGTGCAAAATTTGATGAAGGTAATAATGGGGTCCCATTTGGGTTATACCAAAGTATGGACATATGGAGATCTCCCAAACAAGTAAGGAAAGACTAAAGTCGGACGGAGCCGACTATATGATACACCCCACTTTCTATCTCATTACAACTCAATTCGGTAAAAAAGTGAAATCGGGAAGGATTTTTGAATTATGTATATGTATGTGTTTGACAAAAAATGTTGAATTGAAACATGTAATGATGTGACCCCCTTTCACCATTTATGGTTATTGGTGAAATATAATATGTAAAGTTTGGCCAAAATCGGTTAAGCATTCGGGAGCAACATTTGTATTGGGGCTATATCTTAATCTGAACCGATCTTACCCACTTTCAGCATATGTGTTTCTAGTTCGATTAAATGTTGTGCCAATTTTAAAGAAAATCAGGTACAATATGTGGATTCTAGAGCGGAAAAAGTCAAATCGGGAGCGACATTTGTATGGGGGCTATATCTAAATCTGAACCGATCTTACCCACTTTCAGCATAGGTGTTTCTAGATCGATTATAAAATGTTGTGCCAAATTTAAAGAAAATCGGGTACAATATGTGGTTTCTAGAGCGGAAAAAGTCAAATCGGGAGCGACATTTGTATGGGGCTATATCTAAATCTGAACCGATCTTACACACTTTCAGCATAGGTGTTTCTAGTTCGATTATAAGATGTTGTGCCACTTTTAAAGAAAATCGGGTACAATATGTGGTTTCTAGAGCGGAAAAAGTCAAATCGGGAGCGACATTTGTATGGGGGCTATAAATGTAGCTGTATTTTAGTCAGAAATTTCTAATGCAATTAGTAAACCATGTATGGAGTTTTGTTGTCGACGTTTTGTAATTAGATGTTTGGTTTTATTAATTGTATAATTGGTATTACTGGGCCGAATTCATTTAGATAGTCAAAATCAGGACCATCATTTTGCCTATTCTCGTAGTAAACACATAACGCATCAAAATCTAAGGACCTTTAAACTTTTCAGTTGTTTCAGCCGGACAGTACTTCAGTTATTTTCCTACATCCATTTCCCTCTCATGTGATTCCTATATAAACATCACCATCATCGCATCGATGATTAATATTCATTTGTGATGACTCCATCTTCGTCGATTTCAAAAATATATACGTAAGAATTAAAAATAACAAAAGTGTTCAAAAGTTAAATCGGGAAGGACATTTGCGAAAAAAGTCAATTCAGAAGCGAAATATAAATCTTAACGGATCGGACTGACTGACCGACACTTTCACAATAGATGTTTCTAGTAAATATAAATGAGGTGTTCCGCGAAATTTGAAGGAAATCGGTTAAAATAAGGGGGCTATAGAGTGAAAAAAGTCAAATTGGGAGCGAAGTTTTTAAGGTATAAATGTGATATAAATCTGAACATGTTTGCTTCGACTTAAATAGGGCCCGTCCTTTGGCCACAAAACTCACTGCCAATTTTTGTTATATACTTTGATTACAAGAATAAATGGACGGACGGACGGACTTGGCTAAATCGATTCAGAATGTGTCTTTAAATCGGTCAGTAAAATAAATGATGGGTCTATCTCGTTTCCTTTTTGATGTTAAAAACAAATGCACAAAGACATAATACCCTAGTAGAGGGTATAAACATAGAAATCGATGAGTTCACTTTAACCGCCCATTTGCAAACAAAATTCAAGTCACTAAAAATACAATAAATAAGTGTTCATTATCATAAATTTATAATCGAATTTGGAGAATGAATCCGACTTTAAGCAGGAATATTTTAAATACAGCGCCAAAATGTTATAAACTTTATTGGAATTTTTCTGCAACAACTTTTGAATTAATATCAATCATACGCTCCGTGTACCCTTAATTATATTTGATTTAATATTAAGGCTGTTTTTCTTTAAGACTGGATAACTAAGCTGCGATAACAAAAATCTAAATAAAATGTTAAAGTTTCACTGAAAATAAAAAATTCTTTGTTAAAATTGTCGCCACAAGCAATATCAATGTGTGTGTGAAAACAAATTTTAAAAAAATAATTTTGTGTTAAAAATTTTGGACTTAGCCCGGATAATTATCCAGAGTAAGTCAAAATGATGGTTATCGAGGCTAAGTCTAATATAATATAAAAAAAATTGTTTTTTCACACACATTGATATTGCTTTTGGCGACAATTTTAAAAAAGAACTTTTTATGATCTGTATAGTTGACCTGTTTGATTTTAATGTTTTGTATTATTGACAAAAACTTGTGAAAGTGGATGGATCGTTTTGTTTTTTAAAATTGTAACGCCCCTGAGGATGATCGACAAAGTCGTTCGAAATATCGGGAACAAAAGTGAAAAATAAAATAATAAACAAACAACATCTTGTTTTTATTTACTTGAGACCTTAAGCCGGACAATAATACAAAACAAAAGAATTTTTGATTTTGAGCAAAAAATTAATTTTTTATTAACGTTTTTGTTATCGCAGCTTGTTATCCCGGCTTAAAGAAAAACAGCCCTATTAGTAGATATAACTTTCAAGTTGTTTCTTGAATACTTAAATATATGTTTAAATACGTTTTGACGCCCACGAGATTTTCCAACGGCTAAATAATATCAGAAAAGATTTGCCTTATGTACCTTTTTGTACTTTTCCACTGTAGAAATATAAAATTCTTTGTTCCTCGCTTCTTTTGAAAATGCTTTTCCTTGGCTTATTTTATACTTTTATAAAAAATCGTAATATATTTCATAACTTACTTATTTATGTATTTCTCTCCAATTGCAGGTAAGATTTCAATTAAGTTTTAAATGGATTTCTTTGAAATTTGACAGAGGTAAGCTAAAATTACTGAAGAAGTTTGCTGGTTTTAGCATCGATTCTCAGCAATTGTTAAATAATAAAGAAAGAATAAATTTAACCTAGAGAAAAAATTATACATACATGTAGTATGGAACGAAATAATTCTTTATTGAAGGTTGACTATTTTATATCACTACCACAATCCTTTCTATAATGGCAATAAAGGTCATGCTCTTAGAATCTGCCCCAATCATGTTAGTGATGTTGATTTGTAGAATATATTAAATTATTATAGTCGTAGCAGATAATATTTTTAAATATGAGCTATGTACCTTTGGTCTTATTTATATACTGAGTAACGCTTCGCCAATCCACCAGATTGTACTGACAACACTATGAATCAAAAAAGCATTTTGCCGAAAAGCTAAGTATAACATATGTGCTATCATTGGACTATTATTTCTAAAAAGAGAAACCAAATATTAAATGTACTTTTACGAAAACTGTAATTTTAGTAACAAAGAATAACAAAATATCCCAAAAATTGTTTATATTGATTTTATGAATCAGTATGCCTCAATGCGCATAAAAATAAAATTATAGGTCTCGAACACTATTTTTTTAATTTTTTGTTACATAGTGTAACATGCCGGATGTTATCGTACCATAAATGAACGGAAGTTGGAAAAAAATAAAAACATATGAATGATGAATCAAACGTTTTTATATGTTGTTGAAAACTGTATTTCCGGTGAACAGTATGTGAAATAACATATCAGCAGTAGCCCAAAAATAAGTTGATAGAATATGAAGTCCTATTTTGTATGTCTTCTTGATTTTTGAATATTTAAAACCTAGTGATGCTTTAAACAGTTGGCATTGATGATAAATAAATAAATGATAAATAATAAAATAAAATAAAATACCCATAGCGTATGATTGATAGTAATTCCGAAGTTGTTGAACTAAAATACCTATAACTATTATAGTTTATAACCGATTTTATAAGGGTCCGCCAAATAACTTTTTTTTGAAAATAAAACTACTGAATATTTTCTCAAATTTATTTTTTAAATGAAAGTACAATCCTTCTCGTTAATAATGGAAAATAGTTTCATTCAAATGGCTGCATCGGCTGGCCATGCAGTAGCCTACACGATCGGTCCAATTTTTAAGCACATTATCGATTGTGTGCAGCTGTATTTCACCAATGGCTTCACGAATATTGCCCTTTAAAGCGTCAATTGTCTCTGGCTTGTCGGCGTAACACTTATCTTTGAGGGCACCCCACAAATAATAGTCCAACGGTGCCAAATCGCAGCTCCGAGGTGGCCAAACGACATCAGCTCTGCGGCTGATAATGCGATCTTCAAAAACAGGGCGCAAAACATCGAGTGTAGATTCGGCTGTGTGGCACGTAGCGCCGTCCTGTTGAAACCAAATGTTGCCAATATCCTCCTCTTCAATGTTTGTGAACAAAAATTCGTGGCCCGATAACGATCGCCATTGACTGTAACGGCCACTCCTTGCTCATTTTCGAAGAAAAATGGCCCAATTATGCCTCTAGACCAAAATCCGCACCAAACAGTGACACGTTTTGGGTGTATCGGCTTTTCAATGTATGCGTGCGGGTTTTCTGTGCCCCAAATGCGACAATTTTGCTTGTTTACATACCCGCCAAGATCAAAATGAGCTTCACCTGAAAAGATGATTTTTTGGGCCAAATCGGCATCTTCTGTAAGTCGATCGCAGGCCCACTTAGCGAAGCGAAAACGCATTGGATGGCCAGTTGGCTTCAACTTCTGAACCAATTGGACTTTGTATGGCGTCATACCAAGGTCTTTATGCAAAATTCGTCTCAATGATGTCTCCGAAATGTTCAATTGTTGGGAACGACGGTGAATTGATGTTGATGGCGCTTCACGCACACTTTCTGCCACAGCAGCAATATTCTCGGGCGTACGCACTGTTTTTGGCTTTTCACGCTTTGGTTTATCGATGAGAATGCCAGTTTCTTTCACTTTTTTCACAAGATAACGAACATTCGGAGCTGACGTTGCTTCTCTTCTTCCAATTTTCGCACACATTCTACAACATTACCATGATTTTCAAAGTAATGCCGCAATATTTCCCAGCGTTGTTCAAGCGTATACACAACCATATTCGTTCAGCGGAAGGATAAAACTAATTATCTGTCAAATCAGACATGAGCTAAGTGTTACCATTCACGAAATAAGTACTAGTTGAAAAAAAGTTAGTTTAGTTTAGTTTAAAATTGTTTTCGATTATAAAAGTAGGACAAAGTGAGAACAAACCCCGAAATAAATTTGCTATAAGATATTTTCAAAATCCAAGAAAAACTACAAAATATACTGTAGAATTTTAATATTTCGTTGGTCATTAACATAGGCTATAGTTTTACACGATCATATGAACATGAACAACTCTAAGCTCTTCTCTAAGATTTTGCCTAGAGTCTCTTTAAAGAGAACTACTTCGACTTGAACGAACGAATCTTCTAAAATGAAGGTGTTACAAATTAGTTTTTGTAAGTCGTCGAAAAGAATAATTTTGTCATTGGAAATATTAATATTCCTTAGGAAAACATGTAATAAATGTAATACATCTTCTGAACTCAATGTGTTAAAATCGTATGCCTTCGGAAAATCTCATATATTTATAAAACCAAAATTCCATATAAATTATACAAAGCATTATGTTATTCCTACATCTACATTCCTACACTTTACCTGCACCTAAAGAAAAGTAAAACGATCTTTTTTATCAAGATTGGATATAATAATTTGAATCTTGAGTCTTATGGGAACATATGAAGCGGCGGCTATATCTTGGCGTTATGCTCCACTTTTACTGTAAGTGTCCCTAAATGAAATATAACATGATGTGAAAACACGTCTAAAATAGTATGGGAGGACTATTTGAGTGGGGTATACATAAAAATAAGGACCCATGTGTATGTAGGCAATATGATAACATATGCCCAGTAAACCCGTACGTGTTCCTAAGTAAAACAATGGAAAATTTGGTGAAAAGGGTTAGACTAATTATACTTTTTATACACTCGACGAGAGTATTATGTCTTTGTGCATTTGTTGGTAACACCCAAAAAGAAGCGAGATAGGCCCATTGTTAATTATTCCGATCGACTTAGAATCACTTTTTGAATCGATTTAACAATGTCCGTCTGTCTGTCTGTCCGTCCATCCGTCCGTCTGTCTAGCCGTCTGTCAGTCGATCTATCTTGTAATCAAATTACAGGTCGCAACCAAACGATTTTTTTGGTTCAGATTTAGATAAAGCCCCCATACAAATTTCACACCCGATTTGACTCTTTTCACTCAAGATACCACATATTTTAAAAGATTTTCTTCAAAATTGACAAAACATCTTATATTTCAACAGAAACTCCTATGGCGAAAATGTGTTAGATCGGTTCAGATTTATATATAGCTTCTATAAAAATTTCGCTCTCAAATTGAATTTTTCGCTCTAGAAACCACATATTTTATCAGATTGTCTTCAAATTTGGGAAAACATATTATATTTAAACTAGGAACATCTATGGTGAAAATAGGTCAGATCGGTTCAAATTTATATATAGCTCTCATACAAATTTCGCTCCCGATTTGACTTTTTCTGCTCTAGAAACAACAGATTTTAACAAATCTTCTGTAAATTTGGTAAATATAGTATATTTTCACTAGAAATACTAATGCTGGGTCACTTCCTTCCATGTTTGGATATAGCCCCGATACAAATATTCTTCTCGATTTGACGAATTGGGTCAGGTCATATTAGCCTATGATTATGATTGTATTCGGATAGAAAATGGAGTGTATCATATACTTGAACCTACCCGACTTTAGACATTTATTGGACTTATTTAGAAACATTTTCTTTCAATTTCATGATATTCACCGAAAGCCATTCTTTACGATACGGAAAATCTGTAGTACGACTTTATGAAATTTTAAAGAAATTTTACTCATACTGATAATTGGCGTTATTTATTTACGAGTTAGAGCTTTGGTCACTTAAGAGTATTTGGTAGATAAAATGTCAAGTTTTTAAAATTAAAAAAAACTGTTTGCAGAAAAGAGCCTACTAATGGTTAACATTTTCAAACATAATTTCAAAATTTCTCACAAAAGTAGAATAAGTCAATACAATATCTTCTACGTCGCCCATTTATTCATTCATCCCATCATTCGTGATTACAACCCTTTACAACTTATATATGATAATCCTTCCTCTTTGCAAGAGAATCGTACCCCGCCACTCGAAAAAATGAATACAAAAAATCCAACTGAAACAACTCTTGACCATTGATGCTCTGCTTTTGCATCTGCAATTTTGTCCTTTTGTTAAGAGAAAATTTCATTATATGCATGTCGGTTGTAGGAGCTCTTTTCCTGTTTGTATTTAACAAAATCACAAAAAAACTTTCCGTTTTTACGGAAAAATTAGTTTTTTGTGAGGGGAGGTAAGGAAGAATGTTTACAGTGACCAGGGTATGATGGCAAATGTGCAAGAGCGAATAAAAATGAATGAGGGTGGAAGTATCCTTTTGATAATGGTATAAAATTAAATATAAACATAATTGAATAATGGCTTAACTATCAATAAATATACCGCCTCAACTAGTTTAATGTTGCAAAATGAATGAAACGTTTAAGTGAAATTGTAGGAGAATGCTTTCTAAAGTTGCTATTGAGATTCTGTCATGTTGGAATAAGTGTAAGTCATATATTAAATATCAGAGTGGCTTCTTTTGAGGAAGAAAAAATGTCACAATCTGTCCCGCACCTCAAAAAGTTGCAATAAAACCCAGTATACATCATCGACAAGTTCCGAAGTTCTATATAAACGTATCTACCCGAATTCACATTTATGAAAAAGAATAACACAGCAAGCAAGTAAATAAGCGTTAAGTTCGGCCGGGCCGAATCTTACATACCCTCCACCACGGAGTGTAATCCCTAGTATTATCGGACTACCTTGATATAATTATTAGTCAGAAATCTTCAAAACTTTACCCTAAATATTATTAGGTAGGAACAATTTCCCTCAAGCCCGATTTTCTTCATTTGCAATTTCTTGATTCCATCTAGAGCCTAAATGATGGGAAAGGTTATAATATTGAAGAACCAATTTGTTTCAGAGTGGAATGTACACACCTAATTTCATTATTTTAGCTACAGCAGTTTTATTGGTATCAGTTTCACTACTTTTTCCATTTAAATCCTAAAAGTACGAATTTAGAAAAATTCGTACCTCTAATTTTCCGCGTCTGCGTAGACAGACTAGTGCATAATGAATATCATGATTCCAGCTACAACCTTTTGATTGTAGCCAAATTTAATTCCATTTAGATCCCGATGCTACGAATATCGGAAGATCTCTTTATTATTCGCGTCACCGCAGTCAGAAAAGTGTACACACCGAATTTCATTATTATAGCTGCAGCCGTTTGTTTGGTACCATTGTTTATCCCCATTCGCCCCATTTTCCGGCTAAAAGTACAAATATCGAAAAAATCCTTTTTATTTCGCATCTACATAGTCAGATGAAAGTTCATACTAAATTTCATGATTTCAACTTCAGTGGGTTGGTTGGTACCATTTTTATCCCTCTTTTCAAATTGTATCCCTTAAAAGTACGAATTTTGAAAAATCCCTCTATTTTACATATCTACGCAATTAGAGGGATGTACATTCCAAATTTCATGTTACCATTTTTCATTGGTACCATTTTCATTCCTTTTTTGTCCCATTTCGCCCGCTAAAACGTGTATTTATTTTTTGTTGCTTTTACGCTACAAATTTCAAGTGCATACAAAGTAGAAATTAAAAAAAAATACTTAAATATTACAAATATTAGGGAGTACTTTCAGTCCTTGTTAGGTGAAAATTTTTCCCTCTGGGCCGATTTCGCCCACTTTCAATCCCAACCGATCTGCAACCATAAGACACATTTAGGGAAAAATGTGAACCTCCTAGGTCATTTCGTTGGCCGCTATCGTGCTTTTAACAGACGGACGGATAGACAGACAGACGGGCATGGCTAGATCGTCTTAGAATTTTACCACGACCCAGAATATATATACTTTATGGGGTCTCCGATGAATATTTCAAGGTGTTACAAACGGAATGACAAAGTAAATATACCCCCATCAACTACAAAAATTTACCTAAGATCTCAGTGATGATTCTTATCACCGTTTAGGTAGCCGCAAATTTGAAAATTTTCCCGAAATTTTTTAATTTCATTTGTTTTTTTCTTACTTCAACATTGAGGTACTCTGCTATCTAAAGGGTGATTTTTTAAGAGCTTGATAACTTTTTTTTTAAAAAAACGCATAAAATTTGCAAAATCTCATCGGTTCTTTATTTGAAACGTTAGATTGGTCCATGACATTTACTTTTTGAAGATAATTTCATTTAAATGTTAACCGCGGCTGCGTCTTAGGTGGTCCATCCGCTTAGTCCAATTTTGGCATTTCCACGTTTTTGAGTAACAGAGACCCAATTGGTGCGAACGGCGACGAATCGAAAATTGGTGGTCATCATTAACACTGGCCGATACAGCTGCGATATTTTCTTCAGTTCGCACTCTACGTAAGCGTGTTGGTGGTTTAATGTCCAACAATGTAAATTTGGTGCGAAATTTAGTCACAATAGCCCGAATAGCCGCTTCAGTGGGTCGATTAAACTGACCATAAAATGGAAGCGCGCAATGAACTTTCTTAACAGAGCACGCATTTTGATAATAAAATTCAATAATTTGCAAGCGTTGTTCGTTTGTAAGACGATTCATGATGAAATGTCAAAGCATACTGAGCATCTTTCTCTTTGACACCATGTCTGAAATCCCACGTGATCTGTCAAATACTAATGCATGAAAATCCTAACCTCAAAAAAATCACTCTTTATTACAAAAATACGCAAAATTTATTTCCATGACTCAAAAAATTACACACAGTGTATGTTATGCATTCGTATGAATACCTGTGAACCAAAACGGTCCAGATTTATGTCGGTGGCTCTCTTTAATAAAAACTATGAAGAACACTAGGTCGGGGGAATTCACGCTAGAATCGTTACGGACGAAACCAAACTTTACAGCAGAATCGGGTCTTGGGTAGACTGCAATAAACTTGATGTGAATCTGGTTCGTATTTACCAAGTCGAAGTTATGGCTATTAGAGAAATTGCTGAGTGGATACGCTACAATGTTGAGCCGAACACTGGCATCAAAATATATTCGGATGATAAGACATATGATCAAATCAGACAGCCCAAGAAGTTTTCTTGCACCCTATTTTGACTGCCAGGTGAGGTTGCTAGATTAAGAACGACCATATCCTGTCGATATACAAGCTACAGCTCCAGCAGAAGACACTGGTTCTGGCGAGCATCAGAATGATAGACCTTACACGCAAAAAACGAGAACATGGCCTTAAGGTGAGTTATGAATAGTTTAAGCTTCGTCATTTCTCTTGAAATATTTCAATTGTGGTGCAAAACCTAACCTAATATTAACGCCAACATTGGCGCAAATTCGTTAACTAAT